>JAUMHM010132659.1:0-18658 GCA_032362435.1 Melikaiella ostensackeni
TAAATATTTTGCTATCTTAATATTGTGTTTTTGGATAAATTTCTGAATCTTGATATTTGGGACTAAAACTTTCTGTATAGTTTTCTGAAATCTATTGGCACTCTTCAGGCACATGTTTTTTATGTGGGTTTGGGTTGGTTCGCTAAGAAACGACTGGTTAATCTTGCACACAAGTGTTTTGAGAAATTTTGAAGATCGAAATGAAATCTAATTCCTTATGAACATTTTTTGTGTACTAAAAAAAGAAACACCCAAAAAGTTCACAAATCAAAATTAGACTTCGAGACTATCCGTTTAAGATTTCTTCTGATTGAAGTGTTAATGTTCAACTCAATTTACCAAAAGATATCTGTTTTACTTAAATATAGTTTATAATTTGAGGAAGTTAGCGATTTTTTAGAAATTTGTCATTGGTTTGGATTATTACCTTTCCCTTTTTCGAAAAATGAAATAATCTGCATAGATTGGTTCTAAATTAAAAAGATTAGGAAAAAAAATTATAGCACTGAGGTAGTTGGAATGAAAAATGCTGATGGTGAAATAGTATGGGATTCAGACAAAAATGAAAGACTGTATGAGAGATTTTTTCAAGAAATTGTATGGAGGTCAAGCTATGGAACATAACATTCACATTGAAGAGAATACGTCAGACAATCCCGTTGTAGGTAGCGGAAGAATAATCAATATCGTCGACATTATATCTGTGATTAAGAAACTAAAGAATGGTAAGGCTGCTCGTATGGATGGCATCACCGCTGAAATGCTCAAAAACGGTGGCGGATATTTGTTTGTGTGGCTGAGCGAATTTATGAATATGTGTGCTGTGCATGGTGAAGTTCCAAATGATTGTAGAAAGGCGATTATCGTCCCACTCCACAAGAAAAAGGGTGATAAAAGTGACTGTACTAATTATAGAGTTATTAGCCTACTAAGTACCGTGGACAAAATATTTACCAAAAATACTCATTGGGATGGTCATGTGAATAATAAAGGACAAGATCTGGGAAGTCCAATGTGGACTCATGCCAGCGAGATCATGTGCGGATCAAATATTTAGCTTGAGAGAGATCATAGAAAAAAGTTAGAGAATAAAAAGAATAGTATTCTGTGCATTTGTTGATCTGAAAAAAGCTTTTGATAAGGTGAATAGATTTAAACTTTTGGATGTCCTAAAAGAGTATGGAGTGAATGATTGGTTTCTAAAAGCAATAAGAGCAGTATATTATGGTAGTAAAGCGAGTGTGAGAGTAAATGGATAACTGAGCGATTGGTCTGTTATTGAGCAGGGCGTTAGGCAAGGCTGCACTATGTCCTTCTGGGTGTGTAATATGCACATGGACAAATGTCTAAGAATGACTTTCTTAGACGAAGCAAGTGTTGATCTCGGGACAGTGGAAGTACGTGGACTGGCGTTTGCAGGCGATAAGATTGTTACGGCAGAACCAGTCGACCATTTCCAGAGAATGATGAGCAGACTGGATACCAGCATGAAGAGTATGAGTCTCAAGATTAACGTGAGTAAAACAAAAGTTATCGTGTTTAGAAGAAGAACTGAGAAAACCGTATGCAACATAAAACTCCTAAGTCGGATGTAAGCTAGCACTTGGTCTCAGTACTGGTGCAGTACAGCGCCTCTATCAAACCAGTATCACACCAACGCTTGCCAGAACTCCTAAGTCGATGTATTACCTACATTTGAAATCGGTAGTCTGCCAGTACCAAGCCAACCTTCACAAAACTTTTAAGTCAAATGTAAGCCAGCACTTGGATTCAGTACAGGTGCAATACCGAGCCTCTATCAAACCAGTGCCACTACAACCTGCAACAACAATCATTTGCAGTGAAAATTGGTACTTTATCAGTACTAAGCCAGTACTGCGCCGAAACTTGGAACGGTACGAACTCTAGGTATTGGCATTGTTCCTCGTTCACAACTGACGCGGTAGTATGCCATTATAAACAAGGAACAAGCAACAAGGATGAAAAAGGAATAAACAACTAGTATGAACAGGGAACAAACAAGGATGGACAAGGAATAAACAAAAAGGATGAATAAAGATCAAACAACAAGGTTGAGTAGTGGATATACAACAAGGATGAACAAGAAATAAACAACGAGGATAAATAAGAAACAAACAAGGATGAACAAGGAATAAACAACAAGGATGAACAAGAAATAAACAATAAGGATAAAAAGAACAAACAGCAAGGATGAACAAGGAACAAATTACAAGGATGGACAAGGAATAAACAGGAATGATAAACAAGAAACAAACAACAAGCATGACTTGGAACAAATAAAAAGGATTACCATAAACTCAACTAAACAGATGAATTTTCAACAAACGGGATTAGTTTTCTACACAAAAAACGAACTTCTCAACAAAATACATGAGTTTTCCACCAAAAAGTTGAATTTTCAACTCATCAAGTTTAATTTCTAACCCAAAATGAAATAGTTAGATTTTCAGACAAAAAATTCATATTGAAAAAAATAATGAATGAACTTTCAACGAAAGAGATAATTTTTCAACCAAGAAGGTGAATCTTTAAAAAATGAATTTTTGAAAAAGCAGTTCAACCTTCAACCAATATTCTAATTTCCTTGAAAAGAAGCATGTTCTACCAAAAAGATTAATGTTCTACCGAAAAAGACGAATTTTCAACAAAATGCATTGATTTTTAACAAAATTGGTGAAGTTTGAAGCAAAAAATAAGAATTATCTACAAAACAGTTGCACTCTCAACCCAAAACTATAATTTCTCAACAGAACAGGTAATTTTCAACCAAATAGTTCAAAATTGATATTAATAGTTTCATTCTCTACCAAATTGTTGAATCTTCAAGCCAAAAAGACGAACTTTCTACAAAAAAAGTTGAATTTTCAACCCGAAAATATGAATTGTCAACACAAGAATTAATTTACAACCAAATGATATGCTCGCCGCTGCTGAGAAATTAAAAGAAGAACAACAGTTCAAGGATACAGACATCCATGATTATCTAAAAAAAATTGAATCGAAGAGGAGTAAAGTGATTGGTGACCTTATCCGTGGAAGCAGTCTCAAAGTCTTCGAATGTTGCTAAACCTGAATCGTCTGTCAAAAATAAGTAAAGAAAAAGGGATGGAACATTTGTCAATGACGACGTACCAAATGAATTCAAGAAAAACTACTTGGATGTCACAAAAACGAAAGAGGATTTTCCTCAGAAATCAGACAAGTTCATACTTATCGTCCAAGGAACAAAAACCAGGATGGACAAGGAATAAATGAAAAGGATGGACAAGGAACAAACAACAAGGATAAAGAAGGAATAAGCCACAAGGACAAATAAGGAGCAAACAACAAGGATGAAGAAGGAACAAATAGCAAGGATGGAGAAGGAATAAACAACAAGGATGGACAAGGAAAAACAGCAAGGATGGAGAAGAAATAAACAATAAGGACGAACGAGGAACAAACAACAAGGATGGACGATGAAAAAATTAAAAGGATGAACAAGGAACAAGGAACGAGGATGAACAAGGGACAAACCACAAGGATAAATAGAGAGCAAACAACAAGGATGAAGAAGGAACAAATAACGAGGATGGAGAAGGAATAAATAACAAGGATGAACGAGGAATAAACAACAAGGATGGACGAGGAATAAATAAAAAGGATGATCAAACAACAAACAACAAGGATGAACTAGGAATAAACAACAAAGATGGAGAAGAAATAAACAATAAGGATGAACGAGGAACAAAAAACAAGGATAAACTAGGAACAAACAATAAGAATGGACAAGGAATAAATAGAAAGGATGAACAAGGAACAAAACAATAGAGATCAACGTGGAATAAACCACAAGAATAAATAAAGAGCAAACAACAAGGATGAATGAGGAGCAGATACCAATGATGGAGAAGGAATAAACAACAAGGATGAGCAAGAAATAAACAACAAGGATGGAGAAGAAATAAACAACAAGTGTGAACGAGGAACAAGCAACAACGATAAACTAGGAACAAACAACAAGGATGTACAAGGACTAAATGAAAAGGATGAACAAGGAACAAAAAAGAAGAATGAACCAGGAATAAACAACAAGGATGGAGCAGAAATAAACAGCAGGGATAGACGAGGAATAAACAACAAGGATGAACTAGGAACAAACAAAAAGAATAGACGAGGAATAAATAGAAAGGATGAACAAGGAACAAACAACAAGAATGAACAAGGCATGAGCCACGAGGGTAAATAAAGAGCAAACAAAAAGGATGAAGAAGGGACAGATAACAAGGATGGAAAAAGAATCAACAACAAGGATGAACAAGGAATGAACAAAAAGGATGAAGAAGAAATAAACAAAAAGTATGAACGAGGAACAAACAACAACGATGAACTAGGAACAAGCAACAAGGATGGACAGGGATTGAATAAAAAGGATGAAGAAGGAATAAACAAGAAGGATAAACAAGGAATAAACAACCAGGATGGAAAAGGATAAACAATAAGGATTAACAAGGAACAAACAACAAAGATGAACGAGGAACGAACAACAATGATGAACTAGGAACAAACAACAAGGATGAACGAGGAATAAATAGAAAGGATGAACAAGGAACAAACAACAAGGATAAACAAGGAATAAACCACAAAGATAAATAAAGAGCAAACAACAAGGATGAAGAGGGAACAAATAACAAGGATGGAGAAGGAATAAACAACAAGGATGAACAAGGAATAAACAACAAGGATGAAGAAGCAATACACAACAAGGATGAACAAGAAACAAACAACAAGGATGAACTGGGAACAAACAAAAAGGATTATCATACAGTAAACGTTTAAGTAAATCGAATAGCCAAGCCATCAGCTACAAAAAGAAGCAAATCCTGTAAGGACTGCATTTTGAAAAAGGCTAAAAAATGTTCTGACCTCCTATTCTTTATTGCCCATTGTTTATTTTGCGAACACGAAACAGCAAATAAAAAATTCTAACATTTATTTATTTTTATTACACGGAAAAACATAATGGAAGCTGTCTGACAGCAAAGACGAAATAGCAGATAAATTCAAATATTTTTTCATATTTATTATACAATTTTTTTACTATTATTTAAATTCCTTACTACAAATACATTTGTTACCGTCATTTTTACACTTTTTCCACAATTTGTTTTCACTTCTTTTCTAGTTCCTCCTCAAATTTCCCCTTTTTCTCTTCACTTTCTTCGTACATTTGTTGCAAGTGCATATAATTTCATTTTTAAATTTTAAATCTGCTTGAGAAATACAAAATTTAAATACTCAAAAATGGAAAACTTAAAACTTGGAATGATTGAATGATTTGAAATTGGAGAATTTGGAATTGAAACATAAAAAATTTGCAGGTTTCAAATTGCAATCGTTCAAAATTATAGTATATCATCTTAGATTAGAGAATTACAATTCTCAGTATTTAATATTGACCGATTTACAATTTATCAGCTGTAATATTTTGTCTGAATTATAAGTTATGATTTCACAGTAAACATGTTTTTCTCATTTAAACGATTTTCAATTAATAATAAATCATTATTTCCCGTCTTAATAAATCATATAAACTGAGCTATATCGAATTGAGATGTAAATATATTATAATGTTGTTTTTCGACGCTTCAAATTTGTATTGCTAATAAATGTATAAATTTCAGTTTTTGTAGCCTGCACTCTAAAGAGACCTATGGCACAGAAATTCGAATCCTACATTGAATTTGAATGCGAGAACTTATATGGTACGTTAATAAAATTTGACTTACGAATATGTTGACCGTGAGAGTGAATTTCACTAACTAAATTTGAAAATTTATAAGTAGCCCGTGTGGAAAAAGCCCCGTTTAGTCCTCTTTCGAATGGTAGCCCCCGTCAGAGGTCCATGTGGACAATCTTTAGCGGAAAGCCCACGAGGCCCTGCTTGCTTGCGCTCACGATCGAATGGTCAAAGTTTCTATGTCCAAAGGGTTAATACACTGGAACCTCTATTTAAGTGCCCTCTATATACCGCCTTCCGAGAACTTCAGCTGGCTCGTACTCGCCAATGAGGGGTTCAAGGAGCCGAGATAGAGGATCGCCGCCAGCCTCGCATTCGATGATGAGGAGGTCTAAGGAACCGAGAGAGAGTCGCGTGAACTCAGCGGAGTTACGCAGTTCACCCTGACAGTTTGCATGATACAAATTCTTGGAATGGATTCACGGTCATCGCAAGCTATACTCGAGAAATTAATTTTTCGTCACTGGATAAATTTGATATTTATAAACAAATTTGCAAACAACTCAGTCTTGGAATTTTGAATTTTCAAATTTGGTAACTTTGGTAACTTCAAAAATGTTTTATTTGGTGAATTGTTAAACCTATAATTTCGAAATTAATTTGCAAAGAGGCCAACTCTCGAATATTACAATCTTTAGTTTGGCACAGTGATTTTGAAATTTACTATTGGTCACTGGATGAATAAAATATTTATGAACGAATTTGCGAAAAATTTTGGAATTTTAAATTTAGTAAATTTGGTAATTTCAAAGTTGTATCATTTACTCTACTGATGAATCTCTGATTTCGTAAAAAAATGGCAAAGAGCTCAATTTTGGAATATTAGAATTTAAAATTTCGCACAGGTGGTAATTTTGAAATTTGCCTTTCGTCGCTGGATAAATCTAAAATTTATGAACATATTTGCAAACAATTTTGGAAATTCAAACTTAGTAATTTCAACAATTTATCATTCGGCGGATTGATAAATGTATAGTTTCGAAATAAATTTACAAAGAACCAAGTCTTCGAACTCCAAAGATAGAATTTATTTGTTGGACAATTGATAAGTCTATAATTCCGAAATAAATTTTTAAAAAACCCAATTTAGGAATTTCAAATTGGCTATGGCACCTAAACACGGTGGTAGTGGAAGCCACCGGATAAGAAGCGGTACGAATCAAAACAGGATAAGCTACAAACACTGTGGTTGTGGGAGCCACAAGCTTGTAGCTAAAAGCATGTGGTTGTGACAACCGTATTATGGGAATGCTCAACTACGCCTGACAGAAACGGCACCAATTAAAAGAGGATGAGCTACAAGGTAGTGGGAGCTACAAGACTGTAACTAAAAGCATGTGGTTATGACAGCTATGTTATTTGGATCTAGCAACGTTGATAAAAGACGTCTGAATAAAAAAATAGACAATGTATATATTGTATGCAACTTGATGATTTTAGTAACTGTGACCATACTAGTTTTCTCCGTGCACCACTATACGCCCGAAACAAAGCAGCAGTCAAAGCAGTGGGTTCTGCCTGGTAAAAGTGCGCAAAAGAAGGTGAATACTTTTTCGTCAGCTGACTAGGTGATGGCCACAGCATTTTGGGAATCTCAAGGAATTATCCTCATTGATTACTTGGAGAAGAGTAAAACTGTAACAGGAACATACTATACAGCATTATTGGACCGTTTGAAAGCCGAGCTACAAAAAAAACGGCTATGATTGGCGCACAAAAAAGTGCTGTTTCATCACGACAACTCAACGGCTGACACCTCCGCAATTGCAATGGCAAAAACACACGAACTGGACTTCGAAGTGATTTCTCATCCACCCTATTCTCCAGACTTAGCTCCGTGCGACTTTTTTCTGTTCCTCAACTTGAAGACCTGGCTTGGTGGAAAGAGATTCTCATTCAATGAAGAAATAACCGATGAGGTAAACGCGTATTTTGCAGACCTCGGGAAATTTTACATTTCTGAAGGGATGAAAAGATTAGAATCTCGCTGGACTAAGTGTGCAGCCCTCGAAGGAGACTATGTCGAAAAAGAAAGGCAAACTTAGAAAAATGTTTCTTGCTTTTTTATGAACTCATTAAGCGACACTCGTAGAAGTAAATTAAAAGCGATTAAAAAGGAAATTACAAAAAAAAAAATAAAAGAAAATGAGAGAATAGAGAAAAAGAAAAAAGAGATAAGAAGGAGAGATAAACCAACAAAAAGAAGTACGTACATAAAAGTCGAGAGAGGAAAAAAGGAAGAAGAAAGCGGAAGAGACTCGAGATAATTAGGAAGAGGTGGAAGATAACGGTTTCTGTTTGGTACAGCAATGGACTACTTTCAGTTTGCAGATCGATGTAGTTATCACCTATAGTCTGTGCAATTCGCCATTTCATCCAAGGTAGATGAAAAACGCCAAGATTGTAAAACGAGATAGGGGAGTGAGGAGAGTGAAATAGTCGGAGTCAAATGCAGCTTTGAAATGATTTTTACAGCTCCTGGGGATGTAATATTGACGTTAGTGCCTTGAAGTCAGAGACTCTTCTTTGAAACACTAGAACTCTTGATTTTCTTAGAGGAAACAGGAATTCTATTGAAACATAATATTTATGAGAATTTCAACTTTCAGAGATTGATGAATTATCACAATGAAGTTAAAGATAAACAACTAAACTTAAAAATTAGTTGAAGTAGGCAGCAGGTGCCTACAAAAAAGGGTTTCGTAGCCTATTAAGTCGTTGATAAAGTCGTTTTAATCTCTTCTTCCTCTTCCCAACCGCACTTCCTCTTTACTTCTCCTCACTTTCCCTAATTTCCCTTTACTTCCTCTCACTTCCCCTACTTCACCTTATTTCCCCTAACTTCCCCTTTTTTTACGAGGGACGACATCCGCCCAAAACCGTAAGGGTTTCTGCCCGGGGCAACGAAACCGGGAAAAACCAGGAATTAATCGGGAATACAAATTCGAACCGGGAATCACTTTTAAAGTTTTCAGAAATGTGATCATTTTTATTTATCGTGAACACGAGACGAATAAGTTCAAGAATTGTAATAAATATGAAAAAAAGAGTATTCAGAAATTATAACATTTCAAAAAATTCATAACAGTTGAGAACAATGTTTAAGCTTCAAACAAATGGTATTTTCTGAAATGTATAATTATTAATTATAATGACATTCTACTTTGTTGTGCAGACCTTTTTAATTTAAACCCTTGCATAATTTTTTGAGTGTTTTTAAAAATATCGAAATTTGAATCTTTTGAATTCTTTGTGAAATTATTTGCATTTACAATCTTCCAAAATCTTTTGAATTCTTTGTGAATTTTCATGAATATTTGTAATATCTCTGTGAAATCTTTTGAAATCAAATCTTTAAAATCTTTTCAAATCTTTGTGAAATGATTTACAATGTTTTGGAATATTTCAAAATATTCGCGAATTTCTTTGCAATATTTGAAATTATTGCAAAATCTTTGAAATCTTCAGAAACTTTTATGAAATCTTTGTGAAATCCTTAGAAATCTTTCTGAAATGATTCCAATCTCTTGAAATTTTTGGAATTCTTTGAGAATTTCCTTGGAATGCTCGAAATCTTTGCAAACTCTTTGAAATCTTCTGAAATCTTCTGAAATCTTTGAAACCTTTTGGATTCTTTCAGATTTTTCTGAAATTTTGGAATTTGAAATCTTTCTGAAGTTTTTAAAATCTTTGCGAAATCTTCCAAATCTTTGTGAAATATTTGAAATCTTGGAAATCTTCTGAAATCTCTTGAAATCTTTGTGAATTTTCATGAATATTTGTAATATCTCTGTGAAACCTTTTGCAATAAAATGTTTGAAATCTTTTTAATTCTTTGTGAAATGACTTACAATGTTTTGGAATATTTCAAAATATTCGCGAATTTCTTTGCAATATTTGAAATTATTGCAAAATCTCTCAAATCTTCTAAAATCTTTCGAAATCTTCGAAACCTTTTGGAATCTTTCAATTTTCGTGAAATTTTGGAGTTTGAAATCTTTCTGAAGTCTTTGAAATCTTTGCGAAATCTTTCTAAAATTGTTGAAATTTCGAAAACCTTCTAGAATATCTTGAAATAATCCTGAATTTTTATGAATATTTGTGAAATCTCTGTGAAATATTTTAAAGTCAAATCTTTGAAATATTTTGAAATATTTGTGAAATGATTCACGATGTTTTGAAATATTTTAAAATCTTTGTGAATTTCTTTGAAATATTTGAAATTATTGCAAAATTTTTGAGATCTTCGGAAACCTTTGTGAAATCTTTAGAAACATTTCTGGAATGATTCCAATTTTCTCAAATATTTTGAATTCTTTGTGAATTTTCTTGAAATGTTTGAAATCTTTGCAAGATCTTTGAAATCTTCTGAAATCTTTTGAAATCTTTGAAACCTTTTGGAATATTCCAAATTTTTGTGAAATTTTGGAATCTGAAATCTTTTTGAAATCTTTTGAATCTTGGAAATCTTCTGAGATTTCTTTAAATCTTTGTAATTTTTATGAATATTTTTGAAAACTCTATGAAATTTTTTGAAGTGAAATCTTCAAAATCTTTTGAAATCTTTGTGAAATGATTTACAATGTTTTGAAATATTATTAAATCTTTGTGAATTCCTTCGAAATATTTCAAATTATTGCAAAATCTTTGAAATCTTCGGAAACCTTTTGAAAGCTTTGTGAATTTCTTTGAATATTTGAAATTCTTGCAAAATCGTTGAAATATTCTGAAAACTTTGTGAAATCTTTAGAAATCTTTCTGAAATGATTCCAATCTTTTGAAACTTCAAATTCTTTGTGAATTTCCTATATTGTTTAAAATCTTTGCGAAATTTTTGAAATCTTCTGAAATATTTTGAAATCTTTAAAACCTTTTGGAATCTTTCAAATTTTTGTGGAATTTTAGAATCTGAAATCTTTCTGAAGTCTTTAAAATCTTAGCGAAATCTTTCTACAACCTTTGAAATCTTGGAAATCTTCTAAACCCTCTTGAAATCTTCGTGAATTTTTATGAATATTTGTGGAATCTTTTGCAATCTTTGTGAAATGATTTACAGTGTTTTGAAATATTTTTAAATCTTTGTGAATTTCTTTGAAATATTCGAAATTATTGCAAAATCTTTGTGATCTTCGGAAACCTTTGTGAAATTCTTAGAAATCTTTCCGAAATAATTCCAATCTTTTCAAATATTTCGAATTCTTCATGAATTTCCTTGAAATGTTTGAAATCTTTGCAAAATCTTTGAAATCTTCTGAAATCTTTTAAATCTCGAAAATCTTCTAAAATATCTTTAAATCTTTGTGAATTTTTGTGAATATTTGTGAAATCTCTGTGAAATTTTTTGAAATCAAATCTTTAAAATCTTATGAAATCTTGTAAGATGATTTACAATGTTTTGAAATATTTTAAAATCTTTGTGAATTCCTTTGAAATATTTCAAATTATTGCAAAATCTCTGAAATCTTCAGAATCCTGTTGAAAGCTTTGTAAATTTCTTTGAAATATTTGAAATTATTGCAAAATTTTTAAAATCTTCGGAAATCTTTGTGAAATCTTTAGAAATCTTTCTGAAATGATTCCAACCTCTTGAAATTTTTGAAATTCTTTGTGAATTTTCTATAATGTTTGAAATCTTTGCGGAATTTTTGAAATCTTCTGAAACTTTTTGAAATCTTTGAAACCTTTTGGAATCTGTCAATTTTTTGTGAAATTTTGGAATCTGAAATTTTTCTGAATTCTTTAAAATCTTTGCGAAATCTCTGTGAAATATTATGAAATGAAATCTTTCAAATCTTTCGAAATCTTTGTGAAATGATTTACAACGTTTCGAAATATTTCAAAATGTTTGTGAATTTCTCTGAAATATTTGAAATTATTGCAAAATCTTTAAAATCCTCGAAAACCTTTGTGAAATCTTTAGAAATCTTTCTGAAATGATACCAATCTTTTCGGAATCTTTGCATTATTCTGAAATCTTTTGAAATCTTTGAAACCCTTTGAAAATATTTTTTTCTAATTGTGATTTTCCTTGAGATGTTTAAAATTTTTGCGAAATCTTTGAAATCTTCGGAATCTTCAAAAATCACTTGCAATCTTTGTGAAATGATTCGAAATGTTCTGTAATATTTTTAAATCTTTGTGAATTTCTTTGAAAGATTTGAAATTATTGCAAAATCTTCAAAATCTTCAGAAACCTTTTGAAATCTTTGTGAATTTCTTCGAAATAATTGAATCTGCGAAATCTTTATAATCTTTTGCAATCTTCGCGAATTCTTTGAAATCTTCGGAAATCTTTTGAAATCTCTGAAATCTATACGGAATCTTGGAAATCTCCTGAAATCTTCTGAATTATATCTAAGAATTATTTTCCAATCTTCGAAATCTTTCTGAAAGCTATAAAATCGAAATACTTACTAATCTTTGAAATCTTTCTGAAATCTTTCAAATTGAATTATTCACCAATCTTAGAAAGCTTTTGAAATCTTTTGTAAATTTTTTAAAAATAATTCAGAATCTTTTGAAACGTTTGTAAATTTTTTTGAAGTGTTAATACCAAAAAAAAGAATTATATTCAAGAACTATTTACCAATTAGAATACCAAAATAAATAACCAAAGATATGTTCAGAAAAAATAAAACTATCATGCTAACCAAATCTGCGCAGATAATTGAGACAACGAAATTGTATTATAATTGTTTGTAAGTTTCAGATACCATAAATTAGAAAAAAATTATTTCATTTAAATATTATAAAATATCACAATACATAAAATTACATATGAAAAACATTATATTAGGTGCGTTTTATTCCCGATTATATTAAGAGGAGATTTAATATTTACAACCGGGAAAAAAGCGGCAACGTTTGCTTAGAAAATATACGCTGAGATATTAAATAATTTTTCGATGCAGAAATTAATTTTGTTTATCATAGAATTATCAAAGAATGTTTTTGCACATTTTTTCATTTTAATATAAATTTTTTTCAAATAATTCAAACTCTGTATTTTAATTTGATCTTTTGCAGGGTTATAGATGTTAGATAAAAATAAATCTTTTTAAAATCAAATTTTCATATTTCGCAATGTTCAGGTTTCGCGAGAGAAGTTTAGATGCGTCTAAAAAAATTGTCGCCCTTGGAGTACTTTCAAAAAAATAGAAAATTACCTCGATACCATGTACTGTAATTGGCTATGTGCAGACTCTACTAAAACTGGATCGATCATCGGAGGTATTAGATTGCGTATTAACCACTTAACTGATGTACGAGATAATTCGACAGCCTTTTGGCCTTTCGGTATTTCGGACCTCGTATCAAGCTCATCTGTCGTATATTCCCTTTTGTGTGGTTGATATACAGACACAGTATATCTTATGGAATATGGATAGCTAAAAATGTCAATATAATTTAGATATTTTTTTCAAGTTCAGGTAAATTAAATATTAATTCTTCAAATCTGAATTAGGTAATTCAAGAACTTTAATTGTCACTCGTTTTTAGTCAAAATTACTTATTTTCAGTGAAACTTTAGTTAAATGTAAAGGACTTGATACTGAATCAGATTAAAATTTTTTATTTCATTATCGTAAATTCTAGAAAAAAAAAGATATAGTATTCGAAAATTTAGTTTTGTTTGCTATTACTTCCTAAATTTCTTTGAGGGATCCTCACAGAGGGAGGTTTGTAATTACGCAAATATTCAAATCTTTTTTTTTGACATATTTAGATATAAGATGACCCCCAGGAACTCAAAAATGCAATTAAGAAAATGTAGGTGTGTAGCTTTTTTCTGTTGAATCTATCTCGAAAAGTAAAAGAGCTATGATCATGGAATTTCGATGAATTGTAGCTTCAAGTGATGTCCAAGTCTGATAAGATTTTGAGCTAGGTCGGTCGATTATGAGTGGTTTTTTGCATTTAGAGATTTGAAAAAAAATCTCACCTTGTTTATACAAAGAAAACTTTTTGGATATTTAGAATACAACTATAACTGGTGCATTTGTTTGCGTCTTCGAGCCACATGGATCGACCTACTTTTGAACCTCTTATCACGAACTAATACCGATTTTTGAAGTTATGAAAAATTGTTTATGCTGTTTATATGAGGGAACCTTTTTGTTCTTGTCTTCGAAACGCGTCGAATGACCTTTAGAAGAACCTTTCATGACCTTTTATGATCTAGCAATACCGATTTATAAATTGAAAAAATATATTGTTTGTCTTGTTTATATGAGAAGAACTTTTTCAATATTGGGAATGCAACAGTATTGCATGTGATATATTTGTTTCCGCCTGTGAAACACATCGATTCTCTCATTAAAGAACCTCTCATGACCTTCTATGACCTACTAATACCGCTTTTGAATTTTTAAATAAAATTATTTACCTTGTTTATGTAAGTAAAACTTTTTTAGTATTGGGAATATAATAGTTCTGTATTTGATAGAATCGTTTGCGCTTTCGTGTAGCTTGGAATGATCTATTAACGAACCTTTCATGACATTTCATGACCTGTCAATAGCGATTTATAATATTAAAAAAAATGTTACGTTTGTTCATGTAAAAAAAACTTATCCAATATTTGAAATATAACACTACTGTAATTTAAGAAGCCGTTCGTTACAAGACACATCGATTGACCTTTTGATGGTCTCTCTGATATCCACGACTACTCTAGAGAATGTTTACGTCTAAAATAAAATGTTTTAAACTGTACTTCTATTTTTATAATTACATACGTTTGACCACAAATAAGAGGTTATAGTGGTTATTCTTTTTAATAATTTCATTTTTCGCTTTCCCACCAAAGTTTTGATTATACTCACTAGAACTTTATTTTTGATAAATTAACCAAGTTCTGGTTCAGGAAACATAATTTAGTTTAAATAATCACATTTTCTTTGCTTTCTTGGAAAATAGATCAGAAATCTTTCCGAGAATGTAATTTTTAGATTAAAGCTTGAAAAAAAATTGGAAAAATGTAATTTGTTGACAGTGATATTTGTATGGCCAACATTCGTAATCAGTGCATGTTTGAAACTTGAAGAGTCCGAAAAAATAATAAATCTTGAGGTGCATGGACTATAATCAGTATAACGTTATCATCGTTGTGCAGGATTTTTTCTTGTTGAGCTGTTGAAAGGAAAGGCTTCTTAAGTAACCAAAATCATTCACAATTGTTGACACCACATTTATATTTTCATCTGAATTTACGTACACCCTTTTCTTACAAGAGTGCCAAACAGGCTAATCTAAAAAAGTCGGCAAAAGCTCCGTTTCGACAGACAACATGATGCGAACTGCCTTTATTCAACGCTTCGCTCATGGAGAGGGAAATATCGAACGCAGAATCGATCCTTCGTGAGCGCGGGCTTTCTCTCGATATTTGAATTCTTGTCAACTACAATAAATCCTTAAAGTAATCTAAACAGTGCATAAATATACATTTATATATGCTCTTGTGATGATAAAAAAATTTATGAAACTGTATTATTTAAAAAAGTTCCCAAACTCTGCCTGAATCGTGAGTTTGATTATTTTTAAAATGACTGTGTTATGTTAAAGTTTCAGTAATCTTTTTATTATATTTACATTATGCAATATATGAGGCTTCAAGAACATAAAAAATGTATGAACCTGTATTTAAAAAATTCTCATTCTTTGAATCAAAATTAGTTAGATATCACTAATTTGGAGCGAAATTATACTAATTTAATCAGTAAAAATTGAGAAAATGAAGATTAGTAGAAAACTACTGATTCAATTAGTCGAAATATTTATTAAGTTGATAGTGGCAAACCACTAACTGTTTAGTGAAATTGTATGAATTTATGTAGGACTGCATGTATTAGTTAAGAGAATGCTTTGAAATGTCGCATCTACTCTCACCGAAATTCGTTTCACGTAGCATGGGGTGAATAGAAAGGGAGGCTTGGTTCGCCGAAAGGCAATGAGCATAGCACAAATTAATATTTTCTGTAAGTCTAAACACTTTGTTACAGAAATGGTAAACGTGACAAATAGAAAAATATAATAAAAGGTCATGGATACGCGTTTCGAAGTTTTGGTAAATATAACCGGAAAATTTCTGCTGTATGAGTTACGTAGACCTTCATAAAAGAACGTGTAAGATTGTGTAAAAGAGAGAGAGGTAGAGAAAGAGAGAGAGAGAGAGAGAGCTGTTTAAATTCATGAACAAACATTTTGGAGTATGATGCATAAAATACACCTTCATGAACACAAACGACAAGGAAAGTGTTTGTGATTATTTTTATAAAGTTTGGTAAAGTGACAGGTGACTCATCCAAAATGCAGATACGGCTTTTGAATTTGAGCCGGCAGTATTGGTGTGCGACTAGTCTTCATTTTAAATGACATTTACTTGACGAAGATTTTATATAATGGCGGATCACCTGAGTAATCATTGGGGCGGGACCAATCATTATTTATAACTGAACTTGCTCGGGGAAGATATATTTTGTACACCTGTTGCACCCAGATGCTGTGGAATAATGACGGAACATCCTCGCTGTTACAAAAATATGATATGATTGAAATTCAATATACATGCGAGTAAAGTCATTTTCGTATACTGTGAATTGAATTTAAAATACTATCATCTTGTAAGATTAATATACATGTATATTAAACTTGATAAATCAAAGTGCGTGAAAATTCAAGGTTCTTTGATGTCTTCAAATCTTGCCAAATATTTAGAACTAAAGTATCAACGTAAAATTTATCGACTGAATTGTTATTCATAATTAAAGTGCGGAGTACGGGTGGATTTTTTTCTGACCTTCACTGCGAATGTCAGAATTTTAATCTGAGTACATCTGCTTGTAGGTGAGGTTTAATTTATGTTTATCTAGAAGAAAGTATCATCTTTTGTTATTTAGAAATAAAAATTACTGCCAATACTATTTTTAATTTGTATAAAGTTGAATCATCTGAATTATCCGACTTTTCTAACAAATGATAAATACAGTATATGAAGGCGTCCGCATAAAAGGGGCCCTCATGGCTAACTCTAGTTTAGGAGATATTCGCGTTTTACTCGTCAGGGTCAAACTTTTTTTTCGTATTTGAGTTGGGGATGATATTAGGACCTATACAAAATCCATTAGTACTATACTCTGTAACGTGGCAAATTTTTGGTCAGCCACTTTGCTATTTTATTTAGCTTAATTTACTGCGAACTGTTTCTTTCCGTCACGGGGCACGACACTGCAAGGGCATATTTTAGGTTAATTTCAAAAATTTAAGGGCTCATTGCGTTTTTGTTTATTTTTGTTCATGACCTTACCTCGGCTTCATCCTCAACGAGAGACAACGAGGGATTTTGAAACTTTAGGGACGCCTAGAGAATTGGGATTCATCTGCTGTCGCATTTAACTCAAGAATCGAGATTTTTGTGTTGAATCTGGTTCCCGCCTTTCCGACTGCTGTCTCCAATAGTCCCGGAACCTGGCTGGAAACCGTGAATGCTTCCAGAGCCAGGGATGACCGCGCATCATTTTCCCTAGTCTTTGGGAATGAATTCAGCCGCCTTGAAGCGATACCATTGGTCTGCACCAGTAATCCTTTATGAGGGAGGAAGTCTTCTCACATCCTTTTAGACGGCCCTTGACGCTAAGGCACGAGACAAGATTTGGGCCTATTCAAGGTTCTTATGATGTGGATGAGAATTAGGCCTAGTTGTCCTAGATTTGTTGCGGTGAGTTGCCAATGCGGACAACTCTCGTTCCAGAGAGGACGAGAGCTACCTCATACCGGAAATGCTATCGGATTTCCCCTGCCGATTGGTCTTTGCTTTAATTACACAATATCTTCGAAGCCGTCTCTGCACCTTCTTTCGTTTTGGCGGCAAGTCAGCGAGCGAGCCAAGTGGAGCACCACCAACCACAGAACGGCGCCGAGCGAGCAGCCAATCAGCGCCGACCTGTGGAAACTCTCCTACATGCGGGCGAGACGACGCGCTTGGCAACCGACAAACCACGTTCTCTTTCGTCCAGCAGCTCCGTGCCTGAACGGATCAGTCGTACCTTTGCTCTCGGAACTTATTTAAAACTAACTTTTCTTTGTTATCCGGTAACTAGTAAAATAAAATTAGAATCAGTGTCATTTTCTCGAAGAGTGGAGGTAAGGTCACTTCAGGCTCACTTTCCGTGAGTGGTATAAACCGCCAAATTACCCGTGTTCGTACCGGTAAAGTTTTGATTCACGTTTGGTTCGACGGAGTAATTTGTGGCAGAACACGCGGAGTTTGACTCGAGCCTCCAAGGCTATTTCATTTAAAGTTTGAAATTGTAATGTCGTGGAATAATTAGTTTGTTCCCTCCCCTCTCGTAAATTGTTCTCTCTTTTTTTGGTTACCGCCCATTGTAAGCAATCCCGCCATTCCGCCTTCATGAATTGTCGCATCGCTATCTCAGCCGCCATGTTGGCCTCGTGGCTTGTGTAGGACGCTGATTTGGCCAGTGATTTATTTTCTCAAGTAGATTCTCCGCAGTAAAATTCTTGTCTTTCTTTGTGAATTTATTTGAGCGTGATTATTCGATTTAAGCTAGTTAAAAATTCTGATTTATTTGCCCTTGGAATGTCGGCTGGACGAGCGAGCCCAGCTTAGCCTAATTTTCATTGTATGAGATGAATTATTTATGTTGACTGAAAATCATTTAGGACTATCCTGGTAGAATAATGGCATAACGTACCTGACTATCATATATCGACCCGAAAATTAATGTAATTCTCTCGTCATGATTCCTATCATGTGCTACCGAAAATTGTAACGCTTTCTATTGACCCCCCCCCCCTCCTCCACCTATTTTCTCGTCTGTGAATTTCAAATAAATCATG
>JAUMHM010132676.1:0-18657 GCA_032362435.1 Melikaiella ostensackeni
GCCAATTTTCATATTTTCCTTTTTCTATATAAACGTCTTCAAATTTCTAAAAGAGAAAAAATAAAGTTCATAATTTGGGACATAAAAGCATGTTTTTACATAATTGTGAAATATTATTTCCCGTACTTCTACGTGAAAGACAAATGTTTTCGATATATCACATTTCTCAATCCTGACTGACTATGAATTTTCAGGCTTCAAAGCTTTTGGCACTGGTATGCACAGTGGTAATAATAATAGTGCCAATACTCCGCTATGCGTTCCTAAGACAAAATAGTTGTAAAATGTTAACAGAAAATAGTTCAAAAGAAAATATTGAAAAGCTACATTTTTATCAGGTTGTAATGGTTACCTCGAACTCCTACAAATTCTCCACTTATAGTTTTACGAGTAGTACACGATGCAAAAAGTAAATCTCTATCCTCCGTTGAAAACAAGTCAAGAATTTGTCTACTCAGCGCCTTAAATTTGTCAACTTTGATCTCGCGCAAAAAACATGTGATTAAAAAATAAAAATGTTGGGACAAGCAATTATTACACAATAGAACCGAGACTATATATGTACGTTCCTAGGAGAGAAAAAATTGTAATGCTACAATTCTTTGCGGAATGTCAATAAACGTTTCGAAAAATGCAGAATGCGAGATTTTTTGCTTGCTGAATGTTTTTGCTGGGATTTGAATTTCTCAGAAAAACTTATAATAAAAAAAAAAGTTTCTTCGATTAAAAAGAAATTTCATTGGAGCATAGAAATTTGTTCATTCGAATCAAAGAACAATTTCTTGGTTTTAATTTTTAAATTACTTATTTGTTGTATCTAAAGCATTTTTTACAATCAAACTACAACTCTATTATTAGGGGCCGTTCGAAAATACGTAACGCTTTTGCTAATGTATTACAGGCCTCGGACTCACGACACTATTGAGACTCTTTGACACATTGTTAATAATGGAATTATTTAACTAATATTTTGAAATTCTGAAATTGCTTGCTAATACAACTATCCTTTCACTTTGCCTTTAAACATATTTCCGAACTTCTTCGCTGATTGGCTGAAATAACATATCCGCCATCTTAAAAATCGAAATTTCAAAAGATTTCAATATTTTGAAGATTGCAAAATATTTCAAAGGATTTTAAAGTTTTCAAATTTTCCGAAAGATTTCAAGAAGTTTCAGGATTTAAAAAATTTAAGCGATTCTAAAATGGAATCAAGGGATTACAAAGATTTCAAAGTATTTTAGAGGATTTTAAAGAATTTCTGGAGAACTTGAGGAAGTGAATGATGCAATGAAATTTTGAGGGATTTCTAGCGATTTTGAGGGATTCCTATGGTTTTCATGAGATCTTATGAGGTCTCAGAGGATTTCAAAGATGTAAACATTTTTGAAGGAATTTTAAAAGGTATTAAAAATTTCAAGATTTACGGGACTTCAAAAGATTTAAGGGATTCTGAAAATTTCAAAGGGTTTTAAAGAATATAGTATATTTCAAATGATTTCAAGGGAATTTCATACACTTCATTCCTTGTACAGGTACTTGGGACTCGGGATGAGAAGGAAATAAACAACTTTCGAAAAACTAATTTTTTCCCACTTTTTCTACCATTTGTAGGAGACATTAAAATGTTTCAATTCTCGTGAGGTATTCAGCTCCTGCAGCACTATTTTGTGTAATAAACTGAACGGTTTAAGCTAATAAAATTCCACTTTTGACTTTTTTTTACAAAAATATGTTGATTAACCTTCTTGGAAAAATAAAAAATCTATTTTTTCTGGAAAAGGGCTCAGGCGTTTCTTTTATTTTTGTGTTCAGAATGATCGCGGGACGTCCTGGAAGTATAATCAGAAGAAAACCGGGACATGCAAACGCTTTTGGGGTGAGTTAGTCGAGACCCACTACCGATACCCGATTTTCTCAAAATAATTATAATCTTCATTGAAAAAAAGTGTAACCCCTTCAACTTGACGTTACTTTTCCAGAATTTCTCGATTTAAAAAAATTTGTATTGAACAAATTTGTAATTACTAAATATTTCATTTGATGAGGTAGCTCCATAATAATTAGTTTCAGATATTCAAACCGTCTGAGAGTTATTAAAGAACAAATTTGAATGAAGTAATACAATCCGAATAGTAAATTCGTTTATGTCAACCACGTATCATTAAATGGTAAACAGTATTAATGGTAAACAGTAATTGAACTTTTGATTGATAAAATAGTCATATTAACATTTCACTAATAGGATAGCAAAATGAATCACAACTTTATTTTAGTGGAGTCAATTTGTGAAAATATTGGCAAATCTTTTAGTTAATTAATCACTAATCAATTACTGGCCTTTTGTTCTGTGAGTGAAAAGATTGAAGGGATTTTTTTAACGCAAATAAACTTAGGTAAAATAGATTGAGTGTGCAAATAATTGTTGCTTCTCCATTCTGAAACATTGATAACAAGTAAATACGTCATGTTGTTGGGGGCACAGATCTGATGGAGGTTAAGTATGTATAGTACACTATTCAGAAATTTCTTAAAACTGCCTCATAATTCTTCCAATAAAGTTGAAAATGTTACACAATCGCGTTTTTTTATCAAACTTTTCGACAAAACATAACAAATTCACATATCTGACTGACATGAACTATGTATTGCAAATTGAATATCAGCACGATCGATTAACTTATTAGTTCATGTCATTCAGACGGAGTAAAAATTTTGTCTGCTTTGTCGGAAAAAGTGATAAAACTCATTGAACATTCATCGGTAAGTATGAAAAGTGACTATATAAGAGAACCAAGAAAATTTGTTGAAAAAATTTGCTAATAGCTGCACTTTTCAGCCTTATTCCAGTCAAAAATTATATTACAAAAATCATTCCCCATTAAAAAAATCCATAGTCCAAATTTTATAGCTTTTTATTAACGATTTTTAACAGTATTTTTACATTAGGTAATAAAGTGTAAAATTTGACCCAACGTCCCATTTTTGTCAAATGTCCACGTTTTGAGACTCTCTGAACCCGAAAAACAGGTTTTTACGATCGTGTCTATCTGTATGTCTGTATGTATGAATAAGTGTATGTATGTATATATATATGTATCGATGTATGCATGTAACTATGTATGTAAGCTTCTGTAAGCACAATTACTTTTGAAAGAATTAATCTATTGGATTGGCCTTTGGTACACTCTTTTAGTGTCGGAAACTGAAGATCAGGTTCGTCAGCCAGACATTTTGAATAAAAACTCAAAAAGTTGGAGCATTTTCAATATTTTCGAGACCATTATTTTAAGATTCAAAAATTATATCAACTGCTGTTCCCAGTACTCAGAAAGCCGAACAATTAATCCTTTTAACTTTTTCCGATAAAAAAGAAAATTAATAGAGTTATAGCATTTACAAAATTCCAAAAAACAAACGAAAATGAAAATTTTAAGCCAAACAACGCGCGATATGGAAGAAGTCATGCAGAGAAAAACATTGCTTTTCAAAAGCCCTACAAGATTGTCATAACAACTTTTTGAATTTTCTTGGAAAATGGTAAATCCAAATCTTGAGCAAAATAACGCGAGATACGAAAAAAGTGAAAATATCAAAATTGTTGCTTTTATGAAGACCTGTAAACTTTCCCCTGAAAATTTTCTGGTAGGAGGCATAGTTTGTTTTTCGAGCATGGAAAGTGGTATTGGAATATTTTAATTTTGATTTTTCAGCCAAACGACGCAAGGTAAGAAAAAAAGTCACAAGAGTAGAATCTGTGCTTTCAAAAGATCAAATAAAATTGCTGTTGAATGTTATTTCACATGAACAATCTTAGTTCAATATGAAATTTTTCAATCGTCTTTTTAAATACACTCATACCCCGTAACTGTGCCCCAGTCTTTGTGCCGGCTTCTCGGTCGTTTACGCTTGAATGCTTCTCCCTCCCTCCCTAAGCGTTCCTTGATAGCCTATACTTAAGGTCTTCGCACGGTCAGTCAGCGCCGTGTCAGGAGTTATTTATATTGCGACTCTCTGCGCATATACTTTTGTACGTGCCGGATTCACAGATTATATATGCGTTTTACTGACTTGTGGCTCTAAATTCAGTTGAAACTAGATTTTAATAGCCCCCGTTACTGTGCACACCAGACCCGAGTGCGGCACAGTTACGGGGTGTAAGTGTATTTATTGTAGAGTCAGATGGTGCATGAAAATAAAAATTGAACTTACCTTTGCCCTCACGTCAGTAGGGGTTAAACAATACGTAATTCAAAAACTGGGCATCTGCACAGGGTTCAAATCTTCGAAGTCCTGTTGATGGAATATTATTATTACTATTATTATTTTGAGTTTCAAAATTTCAATCATGTCCATGGTCAGGAATAATGACGTCAATCCATCATTTTTATCTTCAAATTAGTTTCAATTATGTTTCCTGAGGGAAAAGCGGGCAAAGTAAAAGGGGAAAGAGAAGTTTAAGAGGAATGAATGTATATATGTATAATTATCATCATAGGTAGGTGACTATAGATTTTTGAAAGCCCGGGGTTGAAATTTCAGGGCAGCAAATAATTTTACCCAAAACTTATAAATTTTGAAATATCAAAACTTCCATTGAGCCAGAAAACATATGTAAATGAGAAAATGCTCGTTCTTCTCAGATTATTCTGATCAGTTCTGAAAATCAAGTCTGAAACCTCGCTCAAATGCTGTAAGTTGTAAATTGAAGCGTTATCACTTCAGTAGCGTGGTCAATCTCGTTCTCCCACCCTGATAGCTGCAAGTAGGGAAAACGGCGATTCTGAGAAGTAGGATCGCCCTTTCATTGAGAAATGCTATGATGAAACACATCTCCATTCTATCCTATTGAGATAGCGGGCCTTGACCCACGAGATTCTACTGAGCATGTTTATCAATGAAAGATTTTTTTCCTACTCACTTCTCGAGATAAGAATAACCAGGCTACTAAAGTGATAACGCTTCATCTTGACGCCCAACTAGGGGACACGAACCCACGAAAAAAGATTTTAAAAATTAAAAATTGCTTATTTTCTTATACAAAAAAACACTCAAATTCTCGAAAATGTAGAGAAATTTGCAATATCGCAAATCTAAAGCCTAAAAAACTTTTAAAAATTAAATTTTTTACCTTCATAAAAGCTAAAACGTGAATGAAGCTGAAAAGTTTCAAGAAAAACCCTACTTCCCAAAGAACAAAAAATCGCTAATTTAAAGTACATAAATGCATATATTGTAACGGTTGCGAATTCCAGCTATGGCGGGTCATAAATAGGTAGCTGATAGATAGCAACGCCGGGCTGGTAGATATATATAGTAATGAAAGGTGGGAGCGGGCCGACTAGTACGGGTATGTTGCCACTTGTGTTGATCTGTATTATTGAAAATTAATATTTGTACTGATTCATATGTGTATTGACTCATATCATATTTGATCTAGAATGTTTCCTCCAACTGAATTCTAGCTCGCCACTCACGCATAGAATAAGTTTCCCATCCTATCTTTCCGGTGTACGCCATCCAGACTGCCAAGACTGAAACTAAATTTTCTCTCGCGATGTGCGCTACTCAAGCTGCCATATTCCTATGATTTTCAATGATAAGAATAATTATTATGTATGTAAATTAGTTATTCATACTCAAGAAGTTCACAAAGCTGACACAAGAGTTCGTAGTCATTCAAGACTGATAGCTTCAATGAACATAACGACTTGTTTAAGATTATATTAGAGCTTCGAATCTGGAAGACTATTAGTCAATTCTGCGATTTATTAAGGTCATATCCTATCAAAGTTTGAACTATGTTCGGTCCATGCTTCAATCGATCTAGGTAACAACGCGAATTTTATATCGAACGAATTATTCACCTCAAATATTCGCGATTTACTTCATCGCGAGTTCTTATCGCCAAGTTCAGTAACCGGCTTCAACTCTGAAAATAGATTCTACAACAACCGTATCAGGGCGCGTATTGTCTCGGGTTGTCGTCGCGTCGCAGCTGTGTACATGAGAATACCTAACCTGACCAAATCATGTATCCCTGGCCAATGAGTCTGCGAGGCATTTACTGTAAGAAGACAATAATCATACACAAGAATAACGGACTCATGATTGACCTAACGAGACTTTTCGCATACACGTCTCGAGCCCTCTTGCACGTGTCGAATTTATTCCAAAATCGCAGTAAGTAAATTATATTGATCTCTTTTGAATTTGAAAAGAAAATTGGCAATTAATTATTCAGAAATAATTAAATGAATTAAATAATTTATTACATAAATTTTCAGAATCAAGTAAGGTTAATGAACAAAAAACAATTCTTAGTACATGGTTCAAAACTAAAGTCAATTAGAAAATTTTATTTTTGCATACAAAATTCAGGTCTCAACAGGCGATCGCGAAGAACTACAGTATCGATCAAAAACGGAATGACAGATACCTGTAATAAATAATTAAGAATTGACTAAACCCTCATTAAATAAAATTTTAAACCCAAAGGGAGATTGATCACCAACAAATCCCAACTTTCAAGCAAATCTTTTTTTGGATTTTTAGGTTCACAGGCGGTACAACTTCTTTCGGCATAGACTTCTTTACAGTTCGAACTTAAGAATAGAAGGAATAAAATTTTCTTGTTTTTGGAAATCGGCCCTTCTTCAAAGAATCGGTGAGATAGAAACAAATACTTTTTCACAAATAGCTTGCGAGGTTGCACCTTTCCCTCCACCTTTTTCTCTTTCCTTTCCCTGTAATTCATCTCCTCTCTTCCTTGCCTTTTTTTGTGGTATATGGGTCAAGGTCTGAAACGTACCTACAGTCAAATGACTTTCAGGTAACCAGTAGACTCGAAAAGGAGACAAGAAACCAACTAACGTATTTCCTTTTAGGGTCAGAAAATAATCGCGTAAGGATTGCAGAAAAAAATTCAAGAGATATATTATCACCCAGCAAAGAAGATAAGATTGAGGAATCGTCAATCTACCACATTTCTCAGAGAAGAACATCCAACGAAAGAGATCCGAGTGATCGAGATAAATCCATCAACAGAGGAGAAAGGTTCCTGTTAGAAAATGGTTTGGTGATACCCTTCAGAATGTCAAGAGGAGCAGTTTTTAGTGAACTAAATATTTCAAGACGCTTACAATAGTTCACAACAAGGTCAGCTACAGAATTACCAAACTTTGGACTAAGCGACGAAAAGGCCCACTTAGAAGAATTCATTCGCACAGCAGCCAAAATTCTGGACAAAAACATGATCAGGCACATAGAGCATCGTGAACGAGAATGCCACCAGCAAGCAAAGGAACTCTCGGATGATATTGCTATCCTGGACGAACACACGGGAGCCCTTAGTGAAACCCAATCAATCTTAGAAAAGAAGAAGCGAGATCAAGAGCATAGAATTGTAACCGTCCAGAAAAATCAGGAAGAATTGGAAAGATGCGTAAATGAAGGTTTCCCAGTCAGTAACTACGATTGAGGTAACGAGGTAACGATTGAGGCCGAAGATGAAACATATGAATCATTCAAGGACAAGTTTATAAAGCGCTTCTGGAATGACACAATTTGCAGGAAAATTTCAAACTTTCTAGAATACGGGTTCCACGACATCCGGGGGAGGACAACTTTGGTAGAACACGCCATTAGAATAATTTCTAGTGCTAAGGATCTGATACCGCCGCCCTCCGAATCGGACATAGTTACTCAACTTTAGGACACTTTACGAAGAAGATTAGAAATGCGATTCTGATGCGGAAAGTCAACTCCTATTCGAAGCTCTTAGAAGTACTAGACACTTTCGATCGAGTGGGAGGGTTTGAACAAAACCGAGTAGTACGCTAGACGCAACAACAGATCAAACAATCCCACGTACGAATGGTCGGATGCGGCTCCCTACGGAAGCTCATCTGGGCAAGCCAAATGGTCAACTGGCGAAGGCTACGGCGCACAGGACGCACGGAACAACCCTTACTTCAGCTGGGAAAGTCCTAAGAATGAGTTTTGGAACCGGACTGGAAGAACAAACCAGGATCGGCTAAACCATTCGACGGGAGATCGGAAAGGCGGATGACAGGGTGTGCCGGACCCGACAGGCTTAGGGAGCCAGGATCCGATAGCAGAGGGTAGCGTAGCCCTAGTGAGATCTAGGAGCGATACCACCAACGCGAAATCTAATGCAAGTACCCTCGATCGGGAGTCAAAGGTAAAAAGGGGTTCGTTCAGGGGGATTTCGAACGGTAACGTATACGATGGCGTATATCGTTGAAATAAAACCGATCAAAGGGGATATTCTGAATCTGGGGGCGGTTACGGACCACTGTGTACAGGTCAAAACAACTTCACAAAATATTCTTTCCCGGAAAGTCAGAAAAAAAATGGACACATTCTGGAAACTATCTCAAACGAATGGGAACCGGAAACGCTTGATGAGCCTCTGGACCTCGATGCATTTAACTTCGACGGAGACTCGGAGTGGAACTCAAATATCAACGCGGAACTTTAAAACCCTCGAGAAGAACTATTAAAGAAGAACGATCAGCGAATCTGCAAAAATAAAATCACATGCTCACTAATAATTTTCCCAGTTGCAGGTGTTGATGTAGAAGTCTTAATAGATGCCGGGAGTGAGGTCACTTGTGTCTCAGAAGACATCTTCAGACATGATAAAGAGAAATTTGAAAAATTTCCAATTCTTCCTATTCCTGGAATAAGTCTAATCGAAGTCACAGGGCGGAAATCCACCAAGTTAAAATATAAAATTTTGGTAGAACTCTTAATAGAAAACATGAAAGTAGACCAAATATTTCTAGTCGTTCCAAAACTCAGTAAATCCTGCATCCTTGGAATAGACATCTTTAAGCGGTTAAATTGAAAAATGAACCTGGCAACCGATACATGAAAGCTCTGCAAGGATCAGCACGAAATAACCATCGAACTAGAAATCGTCCCGAAAAATCCTTCAGGAAAACACTTTGCCAGTCAATCAACTGAAAACTCGCATGACCTCAACGAAATGGATAACATATTAATTCTAAGAAATGGCTTGGAAAATGATGATTTCTTGCATCAACCTGTATGCTCACTACCGATACAGAGATCCAGGATTGCGTAAATAAATGTGCCAGTCTAAATGAAAACCAAAGGCTTAGATTCTTTAATTCAATAGCCACATATCGAGATGTATTCGCCTGATGTCCGGGGTGCATCTCAACATACGAACACGAGTTGTCTCTAAATAGCATCAAACCCTATTTGTGTGGAACATACCTACTTTCAATGGCCTATCGCGAACAAGTGGCAAAGAAGATACAACAGATGTTACAATTGGGAATAATTAGACGTTCCAGGAATAAGGGCATAAATCCCATGATAACTTCTTTGAAAAAAGATGTCTCAATTCGTATGTGCATGGATGCAAGGAAACTCAATGAGGCACTTAAGGAAGACCATGAAAGGACCGAACCCACGGAGGTTCTTTTCCAAAGACTTTCAGGATCCAAGGTATGTCATCATTATATATGACCATGAGCATCTGGCAGATCTCCTTGCATCGCAAGTCCTGCTAATACACCGCCTTTTTAAGTGAGGGCTAATGCTACGGATTCGTGGTCACGCCATTTGGGTTGAAAACCAGCACCGCTGCTTTAAGAGGTTTAGCCCTCGCCTAATGCAGAATCGGAGACTTTCTGGTGAAGTTCTTGGATGACTTGCTCTGCAAATCAGAATCGACCAAACAACATTTCGCACACCTCACCATTTTATTATCGAAGTTTCGAGGGGCAAACCTAACATTCCTTTTCTCAAAATGTTCATTCTTTCGAGATGAGGTCAAATTTTTAGGTCACCTTATCACAGCACAAGGAAAAGAGATGGATCCGGAAAAAATAAGGGTGCTTAAAGCTGACTCACGCCCCAGGAATATAATGCGATTAAGAGAATTCCTGGGATTTATTAATTTGTACACAAAATTTAGTCAATTGCACACGCAAATAGTAACACCTTTTTACAAGTGACTGAGAAAAAATGCAGCCTGGAAATGGAACGAGACTATTAAACGGCCTTCCAAACTGCAAGAGCCCTTTTTTGCGAAACAGTCATCATGGGTTTTCCTCATTTATCCCGCCCAAATTTCCTTTATACAGATGCCAGCGGCTTCGCCCTAGGAGCAATTCTTGCACAATATGATGAGCATGGAGAGGAATACATCGTCACCTGCGCAAGCAGCACATTGAACGGAGCGGAAGTCAGCTACTTCACGATAGAACAGGAGCTTTTGGCAGTGGTCTGGGCCCTGGTGAAATTTAGAACATATATTCTAGGGGCTCGGGTAATGGCCAGCTCAGATCATCGAGACCTCTCGTTTCTAATGAGCTGCAGATTCACTAGTGCCAGAATAACGAGATAGGCATTGGCAATCCAGGAGATCAGATTGGAAATTGAGTATATAGATGAAAAATCCAATGTAGCTGCAGACGTCCAAAGCAGAATCACCCTTGATTCTGACTACCTACCCTTTGAACCAGATAAAAGATGCATATTTATTCGATGAATTTCTAAAAGAACCCTTCTTCAAGCTGCGCATTTTCATAAAAAAACATCTTTCACGAGCAGAAAATCAAAATCGGCGAAAACGAAAACTCTGTATCCCACGAAACATGGTGCACACACTCATTGACGAATGCCACGAAATGCACCCACACATTGGGGCAAGAAATTGTTTAAAATATTGATGGAGCATTTTCATTACTCAAAATTCGCGAGAACGATAAGAAAAAGACGAGCAAGTTGCCATTCCAGCCAGAGAAACAAGGTTGCAAGCCAAAGGAACTTCTCAAAAATGCAAACATTTACAGCATTCAGATCAAACGAGGCCATCTCCATCGATTACTACGGGCCACTACCAGCAAAAAGAGGTGGATTTAAATATATTCTGTCATCAATAGACGTTTTCAGTAAGTTTGTTAGACCATACCCTTTGCGTAAAAAGTACAACACATGCTGCGTTAAACTGACTAACCAAAGATTACTTTTCAAAATACGAAAAGCCTAAGAAAGCTATAAGCAATCAGGGTACACAGTTCACATCTAACGAATGGGCAACAACCTTAGAAAAGGAAGAAATCCTAGCAGTTTTCACTGCCATGTCCCACCCCCAAGGCAACATCATTTAACGCATATACCGTGAACTCTCTAGAATTTTTAGATGCTCACTAGGAGAGAAACACAGCTCATAGGGGCTCTGAAAAGAGAAAGTCAAAACGTACATGAACGAGGTCCACCATGACACAACGGACATCATTTCCTTGAAAATCCGACTAAATAAAACACCTCAAAGAGCTTGGGAACAATGGCTTCAGCTTCCGGATAAACCTGCAGATATGACCTATAAAAAAAACTGAAGCTGGTAAGTGAACGTATCCTAAGAAAGGAAAAGCTCCTTCAGAAAATTTAAACAAAAACCACCACCTTACGAACTTCACTGTGGGATCCAAAGTGATGATCAGAGCCCAAAGACAATCTAACAAAGAAGAGAAAATCACAAGAAAATTTCTGAAAATCTACAAAAGACCTTATGTCATTGAAAAGCAAATAAGGGCAGGAACGTACGTACTAAAGAACCTGGAAACAGGAAGAGAACGCGGAACACTTAACACCAAAGATCCACAGCCATATCAAGAACGCGAAGACAACCCAAAGATTAGTGCTAAAATACTAACCAGCATGTATCTACTAGTGAGAAAGTATGAAAGCAATCCTGTCAACCCGTGCCCCTCCCTCCCATACAAATACAACAAAAGCAACAAAAACAGGCTTATAAATGCCTTACACATAAACGGCATAATCTCGGGATTCGGAAAAGAATGGCGCAATGAAAATCGAACCATCTCCACACAAGCAAATACAAAAAATACAACCTTTCTCCCGTACACCCATTAGGACTAAGCATATCGGAGGTTTCTAAGCAAACAACCTGAGGGAAGCCATTCAAATAGCCAAAAAGGCAGAAGAAAAAATGCGGAAGAGCAAAAGAAAATACACAATTGGGCAAGCCAAAACTGGTCAGCGTTACTTCCAACCGGAAACAGAAATATAAACTGGAAAGGAAAAGCAAATAGAATAGAAAACAGAATCAAAGGCAAAAACCAGCCTTACCAACAACGATCACAAAACAACCCGCATAATAAGCCACAAAACACAAGGCAGGAACAAATGAAAAATAGTTTGAACAAAAAGGCAGAATGTCTGATGTACACACTATACTCCAGCAATGAGGAGTAAACTGTCCACAAAAAACAAGAAAACGATGTAACGCAAGGAACGATCGCACACAAATAATCATAACAAAATGATTAGTGTTGACCGTCAAGAAACCAAAAACCTCTTTTTTTTGTTCAAATTTGGTAGGTCCCAACCATAAAAAAATTACCATAACCATCCTTCTTCAATTTCTCTCCGTCACTCTCGCACAGTAGAAGAGAAAATTTGTAGCCTAAAAGTAGTCAAAGAGAATACAAACTCGAGGAATAAAAAGGGTTACCATTACAGTCAATTTCCCAAACGATATTTCACCAGAACGCGATATTTTTCTTCTTTCTCTTAGTTTTCTTCTTGTCATTTTTTTAACAGGATGACATCCAGCTCGCTTCCAAATTAGTTAGCGGTGGGCAGGTGATACCTTCGGCCCCCTTCTTCTTTAGCTTTTATTTTTTATCTTCCCCTTCCATTTTTCTCTTCCTTATTTTATTTTCTATTCCTATTTTTTTGGGTAGGCGCGAATAATCTGTAAGCGCCTCATCAAAATCCAAATTCAATCAAAAAAGAGAGGGGCAGATGAGGCGCTCTGACTGCCTCAGATAACATATCGCGCAGCGGTAAAATATCGGCAAGCAATTACCAAAAGGATAGTAAGCGAAAATCGTAACAGTCTGAAATGCTATCCGCAAAACAAGTAAGACGCAAGAAACGTCTCTTGACTAAGAGTGGGGACGATTTCGGTGGAGGAAATATCGCAGTACCGCACTCAGGAAAACGCGCGACGAGGAATCCACTTGTCTGCTTCGAGCCGACGACTGTGGTTCTCATTAAGATAAGGCTCTCGGACATACTTCTTTTTACTTCTTTAAGTCTGTGGATGCACCATTAAGGAGTGAAGAAAAATTTATCCTAAATTGCCTTCCTTCCTATCCTTCTGAGAATTGAAAAAAATCAGAGGTTTCACTAAATAATAAGTGAATGGGGAAACGAGTGAACTAAAGAGACTGTAGTTTCTTCCACTCGCTCTCTAATTTTGGCCAGTGTCGCGAAATCCGCGATATATCAAGTGTCAATAGCTCCTGGGTAAAAAAAAGCAAATCAGTCTCCTTTCGTATCAATATGAGGACTTACCCTTCTTGAAATTTTGTCGGTTGAGAATATTGCCAGTTGTGTTACACTCCAGTAGTTTTGTAACTTTAATCACCAATTTTGACGTCGCAAATTCAGACGGTAAAGTAAATTCATTTTTTAAATATATTTTTCTCTATTTCTGCTCATTAGAAGTGCTCATTTTTGTTCCTTTTTTTTTTGATAGTTGGACATAGGGAAAACGGCGATCCTGAGAAGTAGGACCGCCCTTCCATTGATAAATTCTATTATGAAACACATCTCCATTCGATCCTATTGAGATAGAGGGCTTTGACCCACGAGATTCTACTCAGCATGTTTTATCAATGAAAGATTTTTTTTCTACTCACTTGTCGGGACAAGAATGACCACGCTACTGAAGTGATAACGCCTCTTTATATCAGTCAAAAATTACTTTTTCAAATAGGAAAATAGGGTGAAAAATACTTTATACTAAAAACAGTACGTATTTGAAAGGGAAATTTCTCTCATGATTTCCTGTACATAAATAACTGCGCCCAAGACTGTATCCAACAAGGATATGATCAAATCTGGGATTTTTTCTTAAATCTCATAATTTCCCTGCTGAGAGTCTATTGGATGACTATTAATTTTCCAAAACATTATATGCTAATGGCGAACCGTTTTCGAAAAAATCGACTTTTTGCGAAAAAAAAATACATGAATTGCAATGTTTATTTATTAAATTCTCATGTCAAATTATGTAAATATAAGATTTTTCTACCAGAAAAGACGAATATTTAACAAAATACCTGATTTTTCAACCAAATAGTTGAATTTTCAACAAAGTGGATTCATTTTCAACCAAAAGTGATGACTTTTTAGCAAGATTGTCCAATTTTCAGAAAAATACATAAATTTAAACCAATCAGTTGAATTTTCAACCAAAATAGATGATTAGCATGAATTTCTACCAAAAGAGAGGAAGTATCGGACTGAAAAGTGTTAGATTTTTAGTCAAGAAAGACTTTCCAGTTAAGAAGGAGAAAAGTTTTCAACCAAATTGTTAAAGTTTCAAGTCATAAAGACGAATTCTCTACAAAACAGTTGAGTTTTCGACACGAAAAAAATTAATTTCCAATAAAATACATGAATTTGCAACGAAATAGTTTAACTTGTAACTAAAAATAAAAAATTTTCAACCAAAAAAATAAATTTCTAGCAAAGCAGTGCAACTTTCAACCGAGTAGTTGAATTTTTGACCACAAAAGATTTTAATTTTAAGTAAAGAATAGTTGAATTCAAGTACAAATGACGAATTTTAAAAATAATAGTTGAATCCTGAGCCAAAACTGATTTTTCAGTCAATAAAGAGAAACAATTTCAACAAAATTGTTAAAGTTTCAAGCAAAAAAGTCTATATTCTACAAAACAGTTGAATTTTCAACAGGAAAATATGAATTTTCGAACCAAAAAGTCGAATTTTTGAAAAAACTGTTGAACCTTTAACCAAAGACACGAATTTTCAACCAAAAAAGGTGACTTTTCAACAAAATTGTTTACTTTTTAACAAAATAATTAAATTTTCAATCAAGTGATAAGATTTTCCATCAGAAGAGATGAATTTTTAAACCAAAAAGACGAAATCGAACTAAAATAATGAATCTTCAAAAGAGAAAATTGAATTCTTAACTGTGGAAAATTCAAGAAATAAATGCAAGTTGTTTTCGAAGAATTTAACTTCATTCAGAATTTCCATTTTATGGAATGATATGTTTATTTATTGAATCCTCATGCGAAGTTATGTAAGTAATGAATATTAATCTTTGTGTTGGTCATCCTCAAAAAATTTTAACATTTTAAAAAAGCAAGAAGACAAATCCTATGTTACGGTTACCGGCTTTTGTCACTTATGACTTTGTCACTTTAGCAGTAAGATTTAGTTCTAGACTGGAAAGTTTTATTTTGCTTAAAAATCAGATGTATATTATTCTGATAAGAGATATTTACCAAATTTTTATAATTTTCTTCAAGGAATCTTAATACTTTCTGAAATTAATCGAAAGGAAATCAAAATTTGATCTTGAAATAATTAAAGAATCCAATGTTTGTCAAAAAATAGGCAACATTTCAAAATAGCTCTTTGCTATATTCTCTGTAAAATTTTCACAGTGGTCAGATTTTAATGAACCCATTTTTTTCTTAAACTAGTAACAAGCAAATTATTATGAGAAATATACATAGAAGTATGTTGCTTATAGTGCAATTACTCGCTCAGGGGCCATCCATAAATTACTTAACAGCTTTTTTGTGGCGGGAGGTAGTTCGTGAAAATTTCACGATACGTTACATGAGGGAAAGGCTGATTGATACTGTTACGTGATAGGAGAGAACGGAAAAAGATGAGCATACTTACCACTTTCTGTGAAATATTTGCAATCTGTAGCAGTTTTTCAAAATGCACGTGGCTCTCTAAATTCTTTTGAATTTCATTCATCAATTTCGTAAAGGACAAAGTGTTCCAAGAATATTACCAACGATAAAAATATTGAAATTATAAATTGTACACATGTCAGTGTCAATAAAAATATTTTCTTACGTGTGCTGAAAAAACAACTCCAAAAATACGATTTAGGAATGAAAGCAATTGCAGCTGCTCTGGCTCCAGAATTGTACGATCAAACGAACTTACCTAAGTGACGTTCTATTAAAATTATACGACCGCCTCGTTCCAAGGGATAACTATTGTAGTACCGCTAGCTTGTCACAGTCTTTAGAGCTGAAAAATCCTGGAGCACCTTCTCTACGTTCGCTTCCATGACTCCATTATTTTTGGAGCTCCTAAAAAAATTGTCCCAGTTAATCTCAAGGATTAAAGATTGCAGGGAGGGTAATTGAGTTTTTCTGGGAGGGAGTAATCCCTCCGAACGAGGCGGTCGCATAATTTCGATCGAACGTCACGTAGGTAAGGTCGTTTGATCGTACAATTATACATTCCGCCTCGTTCTCGGGATTACTGTAGTAGATGTTTAGATTTTACAATTTTCATAAGCCATTTTATTTATGAACTATATGCATACAATGGCAGCAGAACTAAGACTTATTTGTTACTACTACTACTATTCGCGCTTAAAGATTTTTTTCCAAAAATGTGTGATAAACAAAGGAATTCTGATTTCCTTCATTTTTTAGAAAGAAGAAGGAGAGAAGTTCTGTATGCATAACTATCCTTCAATTTTTTTATTTTTTTTTATCAACAGTTCTGAATTTATCCATCAAAAATACTGTTTGATAATTAAAGAATTCAATTTTTCGACCAAACTATGCGAGATACAAGAAATTGTTACGGGATAAAATTGTTGGCCTTAAAAAGATCTACAAATTTTTCATCGGCAGTTTTTTAATTCGATAAGTAGTTTTCATTTGAATCGTGAAAAATATTGTCAAACATTCATAAAGTCGACTTTTCAGTCAAAAAATGTGATTTGTAAAAAAATATTATGATTCAAAAATTGTTGGCTTAAAAAAGACTCACAAATTTTCTATTGACCACTTTTTTGAAGTGTAAATAGTTGTCGTTTAAATCGTGAAAAATGATACGAAAAAATCAAAAACTAATTTTTCCCGTCGAAAACTTTCGAAAGAATAATCGGACTGGATTGCGCTCTGGCACACTCGCTTAAGACATAAAAATTAAGGACAATTTCGTTGACCGTTCGTTTTTGATCAATGGCTCTGCTTTTATCCATCAAAAAACGCTTCTTGAAAATTAAAAAATTCAATTTTCTAACCAAGCTATGCGAGATACGAAAGAATGTTGCAGAACAAAATTATTGGCCACGAAAACATCTACAAATTCTTCATGAATCATTTTTTCATAGGATGGGTAGTTTGCGTTTTAATCTTAAGAAATACTGCTGTAGAATCACAAATTAAAATTTCACGGCAAAACGCGAAATATAAAAAATATTATAACAAAAAAGTATTGGCCTTAAAAGGATCTAAAAATTTTCTCTGACACCGTTTGTTGTCGACCATTTTCAAAACGAATAATCAAGTAAAAATTTGAAACCGTAAATATGCTTTGCACACAAAGAAATTTTTGAAACACTGGAAAATATTGAAAAACAAGCGCGCGGAAAAAACGGACAGAGTTTTCAAATGTACTTTCGAGAAAAATGATCTATTCTCTAACGCCGCTCGTTGTCGACTACTTTCAAAACGAATTCTCAAGCAGAAATTTTAAACCGTAAATATACTGACCGTCGAAATTTTTTATGATTTTCTGCATAAATTTGGGAAACCATTCTCTTTCAAGTTTAAGGCCTTTGAAAATTTATATTCATGAATGTCAACATTTTTTTCATTTAGTTTCAAAGTATTCGAAGTTGTGAAAACAAAACATGAAGCCAAAAGTACGAATGGCAAAAAGTTTATGAATGAAAGTGTTTTTTAATAAAAAGAATTAGTTCAATAAATTAGTGAATTCAATAATTTTTTCGTTTGATAAAAAAATAAATTGTTATACCAAAGAAATAAACAAAAATTTGCTAGCCTACTACCATGTTTATGCAAAGTTTCATCGAAATCGATCGATTGGTTTTGGCTGTCGGTATTTCTACATGTTAAAATTAGTAAATTTATTGATGAATTAAAATCTAACATCATGGTATGTTGATTTATCACTTTTTCCTAAAACAGTGGAATATGGACACGTTATTCACTATATTTATGCAAAGTTTCATCAGAATTGATCGATTGATTTTCGTAATTGGTGCGTCTGCATATTAAAAATATAGTTAACTTTTTAATAAATTAAGATCTAATTTCCTGTTATGTTGATTCATCAATTTCTCCTGAAAAAACGGAATTTGTGCATGTTATTTACTATGTTTATTATTATTATTATTATACCATTAAGCCAAATCCCTTTCGGAGTAAGCGTAACTCGTTCGCGTCTAGCCTCATTATACTACAGAGTATCAAGAAATTTATATGATAAGGGTAAGTAAGGGATGTAAGTGAGAGATAGTTTTCAGATCGATTTAGAAGTCATCGCGTGTTGTTCTTTCAAACGACACACTCATCCCACAACACCATTCCGACACGGGTCGCTGATCGATCTCCCTAGCAATCACCCCAGGCGAAGACATTCATAAAACCATTATACTAATCCAGGAAGAAAATCTCTTCACGCGGGCCCATTAGTATGCAGAATCTTTTGTTTCAGGCACGGAGGGTAAAACGTGCCAACATAAATGAAACGAAATTTGATATTTTGAATTGCACAGAAGGAAATCAAATTATATAGAA
>JAUMHM010132777.1:0-18647 GCA_032362435.1 Melikaiella ostensackeni
CTAGATACCAGTAACTCACAGGGAAAATTACAGGTTTTTAAAAAACATTAATTTTCATGCTCCTATGAAAATATTTCTTCTATTTGACAAGTTCAAGCATTCAAATCGTAACTTGTCTCAAGATCGGATGCGTAACGAATTTCCATGAAGCTGAGCTCAGTATTGTGCTTTGTTCTTAAACTTCGGCATTGTTTTTCGATTCTATATACGAGCTCGTATGCAGCTATCCCTACTTTTGGGATCACACACATGTGAAGATGCAGCTGTAACGTCTTTTACGCAGCTTTCAGTATCTCGAATATGACATGGAAAGTGGAAGATATTATCCTTCAGCATAGGCGATACATCGTCCAGATAAAATTGTTCCAGCTCACTTTTATTTTCCAGTGAACTGCGATGTTAATGGACTTTCTGTCCCTTTACACTTCTGTCAGTTAATGACGTCAACATAATTTTCAGCTTCAAAATCAAGCTCTGCATCTTAAACTTTCTCATCACTTTGGAGCTAAATTTTCCTAGCAAATAGAATGTGATTAACAACAGCTTGTTGTCTCACATTCAGCCTTTTATCACTCAACATAGCGATGACGATATTTTCAGGATGCGCGGCGTAGGCATTCGTTTTAATCACTTTATGTAATGTGGCCCATGTGGTTCCATATAATATGTAACGCAAAATTGAAAGATGCTCCAGTCAATTTGTACCAAAGCATAATTTTAAGTAGATACTTGGAAAATGATCTCAAACAATGAAAGGATGAATCTGAGACAACAAGCTGTTAATCATATTCCATCTACTAGAAAATCCAGCTTCAAAGTGATGAGAAGGTTTAAAGTCACAGAGCCTAATTCTGAAGCTGATGATTATGTTAACATCATCAACTGACAGAAATGTTAAGTGACGGATCCATTGACAACGCACTTCACTGAGAATGAGCTGGAACAATTTCTTGTGGATGATGTATCGCATATGCCGAAGGATAACATCTTCCACTTTCCATGTCACACCCAAGCTGTTGGAGCGTGTGCAAAGATGTTACAGCTGCAACTTCACATGTGTGTGGTCCTAAAATAGGGACGGATTCATTAGAGCTCACATATAAGCTCAAAAAACAACAACGAAGTTTGAGAACGAAGTACAATACCCAGCTTAGCTTTAAGGAAACTCGTATCGCATCCGATCTTCAGACGAGTTACGACTCCAAGATAGGTTTCTATCGAACGAAAATAATATTTCAATCTGGCAATATGTGAAAAAAGTTTCGCTATCAAGATTATTTAGGGGAAACATGAACTTAAAGTGACAAAATGCATTGCAAAAACACTTTCCACCACCTCCAGCTCTCTTTTTCAGAATAAAAATTGCCCTGTTCTTCTCAATTATGTACAGTCTGTGTACGAAATTACTTCAACATGAAGTATTTCGCTGATTTGAATACTTGAACTTGTCAAATTTAAGAAATATTTTCATATAAGTGTGAAAATGAACGTTTTTTCAGATTTACAACTTTATCGTCGATGTACTCACGTTAAATATTTAGAAAAAGTTTGTAACTTTGCCTGTGAGCTTCTGGCATCCAGTAGAAACTTTTAGAACCCGAGGCTATTTAGAAAAAAATGTTTTTTCGCCTCACCCTCATATATATGTAATGACATGAGAATGACAACTGAGAAAAGATCGATTTTTCGAAATTGTGTTTTCAACGGTTTCAAGCAACTTAAGTCACTGTCTATGGGTAAATATTCAGAATAAAAAAAACAGAGAATAATCATTCATAAATTTTTACACAACTCCATTCGGTAAGCTGAGGACATTATGGCACTCTGTAAAAATTTCACTCTCAGTCATTTAGAATGAAATAGGGTAATATTAGATGTAAAATTATAAAATTATTGATAAAAATTCATTATAACTCCATCTGCGATTCAGTTAGAGATAATGAAACTAATGAATGAACATTACTTGTCATTTCGGTAAAATGCGAGTTCGACTACCTAACAGTTAAGTAAAATGAGACTAACTATTAAATACAGATTTGAGAAAAAAAACGAAGTCTACCTCTAAATATGTGAATTCTACTTACCAATTGTGTAAAATATCATGCGCCAGCAGAAAAAAAAAAACATTTTCGCCACTTCCTCAGTACATATACACAATTCAACTTAAATAATTACATTAAATTACAATACAGTACATATATTATGATTGCCCGCATTTAACGCTATTAAATATTGGAAACACTGCAGCGCATTTCCAATCACCTAATCTACGTCTAACGCATTCTATCCTCAACAACTAAGCCGCACGGCTAACCTAAGACTTAGAATATCGAAAAAAAATCTGAGCTATGAAGTACGAGTATGTCAGGGCCATAAGGAAAAATTATTTGATCCCCGTTTCATCGGAAGTTCTTTCATTATAACATTTTAATAATAAGCGGACTTACAAATTTATAGGAAGCAAATAAAAACATTTTCCTGATAAAAATATACAAGATTTGAAATGAGAATATAAAATGAATTTCATTCTTGCATTTAAGATTGAACAGTATCAAATATGAAACGTTGCGAATGAAACAATTCGGAAGTAAGCTTAGGACTGGATAATTTTTTTATTTCAAATTTCGTAAACTTGAAACACTAAATTGTTTCATTTTCAATCATTTCAATTTTGCATAGGCTACTTTTCAAAAATATTCTTAATATCTAACTTTGAGCCATTAATATTCAACTTTTAAAAACTTAAGAAATTGAGTTCATATGAAATTTACGAAATTAGATTAGATCGAAATTTAAGGAATTGGATCAAAAATCAGTTGTCCAATGTCGTCCGATGTTTTTTCATCATCCGTTTCTTTGCAGGTCAATTATTGAATACATTCTACTTTTATTTGTTAGCTCGATAAGTAATATTTATTTGGTGGAAAAGCTAGTCTATATAGTTGGATATTTAATGAAATCCAACTATATTAACCAATACTTAAAATTTCTCAATTATTTACGGGCGACCCGGCTTTTGTCTTCATCACTGAGAACGCTGATGTGCCGAGCCCCGCTCATTTTACCCAACTTTTATGTTATATCTTTTGTAATAAAAGTTGAAATCTCTGAAATCAATCTTTAATCTATACATTTTTTAAGTAAGTTGTTAACGTCAAACGAAAGTAAACTTTATATAATTCATTTGATAATAATTTACGCTATTTTGCGTTATTTTATGATAGACTGGTATGAGCATGATAAAGTCCTTACATCAATATCACATATCAGAATTTTCACTTTTCGACTTGCGATCTTACACAATTGTTTCGTATTATTTATAGTTCTGTTGTTTTTATCAAATGATGAAATAATTTAAACTTTCTCTGAATGCAGTAATGTCCTCGATTTACCCAACTGATTCCGTAATTTTTCATGAATAAATTCTATCAGTGAAAAAAATATGTAATGACTTTAGTATAACATTTTTCAAGAAATATGTAACCATCAATTCAAAAGAGACAAGCTTTTGAAAACATCAAAATGTACGTATCATTTCAAAGCCTTTTCTAATAACAAGAAGGTGTACATATGTAACTTATTATCAAGAGCAATGAGGAATTGGAAAGGGAATACAAAACGAACAATTATGAATTCAATATACAACCCTTTTATTAATTAAAAGTTATTGGTATAAAAGTGTTGATAATAATGAGAATAAGGATTGAACCAGGGTCGAACAAATTCTGTGCCAGTGTTTAAACAGGGCTGAGCCAAGTATGGACTACTACTAGGCCAGAGCTTAATCAGACCAGGGCCGAAGTTGAACGAATGCTGGGCCAAAGTTGGGAAAGACCTGGTCGACGATGAGCTTCTCCTCTCATACTAGATTATTTTCATTTGAAAAATGTACCCTTTTTGGGTAGACCTGGTTCATGATTAGTTCATCCTCTCATACCAGATTATTCTCACAAGAAAATATACCCGAAAAGGGTACATTTCATTGTGAAAATAATCTAGTATGAGAGGAGAAACTAATCGTAGACCAGGTCTTTCCCAACTTTGGCCCAGATTTAACAAAAATGTTTTTTTTTCTAATGTAAGCGACGGAGAGGTACAAAGGCAAGAATTCGAAGAATATCAGCATGTATATGTTGTAGTGGCTCACACTCGGCAAGAAACATGTTATCTCCCATACAGTAATAGTGGAAGAGCCTATCAGTTGCATGATCCTTCCGCATTCTTGGAATCACATAGGGTCTGTATGGTATTGCTACATGTTGGAAGGTCTTTTTGTGTACGTTGAATCTTTCATAATCGTCCTCTTTACGATCAAGAAGTGAATACAAGCGAAATTCATCTGAGATTGATCCAACGATGTAGTCACCCTTTATTGCTACCAAAAGGCCTTGTTCTGATAAGGGCAGAGACGCACCTTCAGAACTTTTGCAATGATGAATTTTGAGGAGAATGGGATCAACGACCGGCGGATTATTCCCTTCTACGATTTCTCTAGGAGTGACTTATTCTGCGAAAAGAAAATATGAGCAGGAAACTTATTATTGTTAATATTATTGAAATGATTATTAATTTAAATTTAAAAGTCTGAGTCTTTACTTTACAAGAAAAATAGATGCACGATTGCACATAAGTATTCTCAAAATTTTACTTCACAAACATTTCACAATGACGCATATTATATTTGTACGTTGTGTGCTTTACTTTTTACGTTCATCAAATGATAACGAAGAAAAATTTTGACTTGAAGAGGGGGTGGGGAGGGTGTTTGTATTTGTGACCCTAAAGGATTTAAGCTTTGCGTGACGATCTGTTACGAAGAAAAGGAAGGGTGGAAAAAGTCTTCAAAAAAGCCTAACATAGTTGTTGAACAGCCCAAAATTATATTTACCCTGATTTCTATTCAACCTCATTCGATAATTCAGGTCATAACCGTAAAAAAATATTAAAACTTGCAACAGAATTAAAGAAAAATTAATTAGAACGCAGAAAAATATTGAAGATGGACTTTAATCGAGATTAAGTAAATGAAGCCTCAGCAGAGATAACCTTGAATCAACAAGAAGACTTCTACATAAAACTATGTTCATAGTATGAAAGGAGATTTCTGTCCAAGAATTTTTTGCTTTATATGTCGTAGTACACGAATGATACAATATTTTCTTGTATAAATATTGCATCATTCGTATTCAGGCCAATATTTCATGATTTAATGTGATTTTTTTCCGTGCATGTATATACGTCATTAAACAAACTGTTTAATGTAACAAAGTATATTAACATATTCTTACAATTTGAACAAATATTGCAGCAAAACAAAAACCACTTTACCATATCTTTGCCGAAGCTTAAACTGCTGTTAAAGCTCACTATATTTTTGCATCACATAATGCCTTAAATGTATTCTTTTGTTCAATTATTTACCCATTCCTGTGTTTTCATTCAGGAAATAAAATTTTAATTTCTCGTTTCTGAAAGTGAGAAGTAAGTGTCTATTCAGAAAAATAAATATAACGGCAAATGATAATTTGGGACGATTATGAATAGGAAATGAATATACTGCAATTAAGAATGCATTCAAAATTTAATATATTATATTTACAAATAGTTTTAGTGAAAGTGACTAAAATCAAACACAGTATCCAAATCAAGGACCTTATTTTCTTAAAATAAAGGAAAGTTATGAAGAATATCAAAAAGTGTGTTACTATGGGATATTTTTCAAAAATTTTCAGTGTATATATACTAGCCGCTGTCTCATTTCTCCTTCTTAATTATTTGTACTTCATCATTCTCTTTCTCCGACAGTGATGATGCCCCGTAAATACTTCAGATTTATGACGTTATTTTGTACAATTAAGAGGAACAAAGATATTTATAACGCAATTAATGGCATCCGAATGAATAGCAATGAATAATATCAATAACATTCTATCTCACGGACAAAGAAGGTTCATTCATGTACATTAGGGTGGCTTAAATGAAAAAAAAAGATGTCTTTTATTAGTGGGCACACATTGTTTTTCACACTATAGAGGAATTGAAATTAGGGCGGAAGGTACCTAAATTTGTTCAGTCTTCACACTGTGGGATGGTCCAAAAGTCTCCAAATTTGAAGAGTGAAATGTGCTTAAGGAAATTCTTGTGTCTTTTCGAAAGAAAAAAACTCTCTAAGAAAACTTTGTCCAAATATGAAATTTTGAACTCCCTCATCGATGTTAAAGGTTAAACTCTTAATTACTCTGTTGCTCTCGTGCATACAAAAAAATGTTTAGGACAATATTAGCCTAATTTTTTATGACAAATTTAATGGTGTTGTATAGTCTTATATAAAAAAGTTTAAGATACATATTTTCACAAAAATTTTTTCTTCTAATATTTGAAAACTCTAGTGTACAACAATAACTACAAACAAGAGTATAAATGTTACAAGTACTCGCGAATTCCCGATGAGTTTCAATTGATATCGCTAAATTGATATTGATATTTCTCTAAACTTCCAAATTCATTTATCTAAAATTTCGTGTAAATTTTCATAAACTTTCGTTATGTTGATGTTATATTATCTTATGCTTTGATTTTCGTCACCCATTTTGAATTCAATAATTTCACAGACAAATGTCTTACCAGTGAGCCCTGGAAACTCTATACTATATAGAAAATTTCCATGAAATTCGCTTTCGAATCAATCGTTCTCAAATGTTCAAAACTCGGCTGAGCGTATATAGCTAAATTGTTTAAAAATGAAAAAATAATCAATTTTTTCCGGCTCGTTACAAAATAAGATTTCTTAACTTTCTAATTTAATAAACGCGATTCATATAATCTTACATTGCGACAAAAATTTTTCAAAAATGCCGATTTTCAAATTGTGCACTATGCGGAAAACTACGCAGATATCATATTTACCAATAGGTTAAGTGAGAGCCACTCAGATGGAACACAGAATTTCAGTCATGATCTCCATCTTCTCGAAATATAGGAGACTTATGAAAAATATATCGATAAGTGTGTTACTATGGAATATTTTTCAAAATGTTTCTGCGTATTAATACTAGACGCTATCTCATTTGTCCTTCTAAATTATTTGTATTTCATTATTCTTTTTCTTTTATACTGAATTTGTAAAAAGATTTATGACATTATTTTGAACAATTTAGAGGGAACAAAGATATTCGTGACGCAATGGAAAGATCAGATATCTTTGGCTATATGAGCCAATTCTCCAATTATAAATCATGAGTTTTTAACTTACAGATTTATCCATTAGACTAGAAGCAATTAATTCTGAGCAAAATTAAGAATAATCAGATCATTAATCTGTTAATGGAAAATGTACTTTACTATAATTATAAATTATAAACATGATAAATAAATAAAGTATTTTATTTATTGACAGAAAAGTGATTCAATTATTTTTAATTTTGATTAAATCGATAATTCTATAGGACAAAAGGCCATTATTTATAATGAAAAAAAAAAAATTTTAGCGTCTTAAACAACGCGCGAAAAGCAACCCGCGTTGGGAGCACTGGTTACGAACTTTAAAAGATCCACTTCTTTAAATTTTCGAAAAAAGTCCAAGTTCGTGCTCAAAAATCAAATTCTATTACAGTAATAGATGATCATAAAAAATTAAGAACAGAATCTGTGTGGAAGTATGATATTAGAGTCTTATGCACACTTTATTTTGTGAAATTTCAGGCATCGTGCTTTCATCACGCATGGTTATGGCGTTCTCTAACTCTCTAATGTAATCAAGAGAATTTGATTAAATAAAAATTGTAGCATAGGTCTCGGATAGTTTGGTCACTAATGTAAGACATTTTGGATTGAATGCAAATATTTCATAGAAAACGGTCCTCCTCTCAAATAAAAAATATAAAAATTTTCATTCTGCTTAACAAATATGAAAAACAGCAATTAATAGCTCTAGAAAAGGGACGATTTATGCATAATTTCATTTCCTTCAATTTAAAAATTTAAAAAAAATTAAAATCAGATAAAAATTGTAGTCTGAAATTCAATTTTTCATACGGTGCCCCGCACCGTGTGGGATGTGTACTGTTTTGTTTTATCAAATTCTACGGTAGGCTAAAATAAATTAATCATCCTGATTATTTTTATCTTTCCATTCTAAATCAATAACTTGTAAATACCAGTAACAGTAAGTACCAATAAAATTGAAAATGTTACACAATAGCGTTTTCTTATGGTACCTTTTTCAATAATGTAAACAATGAAGAAATGTTGATTTGAACGATTGAAATTTGTTTTTGAATGATGCATGTGAACGACAACTGAATGAAGACCATTTTGGGTCCTCTCCCTCCCACACAGAAGACATTTTTTAGATATATATTTACACCTTCACAGTGTGAAGGTCTTGCGAGTTAGATGCATGGAAAGATTTTCTGACTTGCAGGAGAATATTTGTATAATGACTTAAGCATAATATTTTTTTAAAAGGAAGTCAAGCAAAAATTTAAAAGAAACAAGCTTTAAAAAATATCGAAACACATATATATCTTCTTAAAGACTTTTCTGATAACAAGAATGTGTACATAACTTAATATTAGGAGAAACAAAGATTTGGAAAAGGAATGCAAAATGATTAAATACGGATGAAACATATAATCCTCCATTCATCAAAAAAGTTATTGGTATGGAAGTGCTCATCACAACAATGAGGATGGAACTAGAACTGAACCAATAATGCGCCAGTGTTGAACCAAGGTTGTGCCAAGTATGGACCAGTACTGGGTCAATGTTGAGAAAAACCTGGTGCACGATTAGTTTCTCCTCTCATACTAAAATATGTTCACAAAAATATATACCCAAAAAGCGCGCATACATTTTAATTTCATAACAATTTTTTTTTTTAAAGAAAAGAACGGAAACAGGGAATAAGGGCAAGTGTTCGAAAAATATCAGCATGTGAATATTCTAGCACAGGCTCGGCAACATATTCGTTTTCTCTTGCCTCGTAACGGTGGAAGAACTTATCATTCACAAGATCCCTCCGCGATTTTGAACTAAGATCGGGTGATATTATTACATATCGAAAAGTAGTTCTGTCTACCTTAACACTTTTATATTCACTCTCTATATGGTCAAAGAATGGATACAAAATCCAGTCATCTAAGATTGCTCCAATGATGTATTGACCCTCCATTACTACTAAAAATCTATGGGCTGGTAGATTCGAAACCTCATGATCAGAATTTTCGTAACGCTGAAGATCAAGACCTATTAGATGGATCTCAGAAATGACTAATTCTGCAAAAACAAAGTATAAGCAGAAAAGCAATTATTTCATTCATTATTGAATTAATTCAACAAATCATTGTTTCTGCTTCACAAAACCAATAGGTTTAGACAAAACTACTATCATAAAACACATAATTCCAATCATGGTCTTGATCTTCTCGAAATAAAAGACACTTGTGAAGAATACTGATAAGTGTGTACGTAATAAATATTTTTCAAAATTTTCCAGTGTATGTATACTATTTGATATCTCGCTTTTCCTTATAAATCATTTGTATAGAATGAACCCTTTTTGTTCAAACTCAAGATGCAGTAATACTTGAGATTTATGACATTATTTTGTACAATATTGGAGGAATAAAGTCACCTATTGCACAATGGAAAGATCAGTAATGTTGTTGATAAACATGATAACATTTTATCTTTCGATCAAAAAAACAAGGTACATTCATGCACAGAGTATGAAATGTCTTATCAGGAAAAATAAGGAAACTGAAAATCATCTCTCATTTTATTCATTTTCTGCAACACAAAAAACAGCACGTCACCTTAATTTTGCTTTAAAAAATGATAGAGTTGACTAAGAAACCGATCCTCTCAGAAAGGAAACCAACTTTAAGGTTTAATATCACTATTTAAAATTTTCACGAGAGGTCTTAAGAAACCTAATTTCTAAATAATCATCTTCTGTAATAAAGTACAAGAAGAGGCTTATCAGAGAGAAGTTATGCTTCTAAGCATCAACCAAACCACCTCTCACCTTTTTCCTCAATTTTTTCCTTATTATTTTCATGTATTTTTCATACTGCTGGGGAACCAACATATTTTGAAGCCAGTTTACACATCCTCATCACTCTCCAAGTCTAATTTAGCAAGAATTTAACTAACTCAATTAGTAATTGAGTGTATAACTAACGTAACAGCAATATCTTAGCGTTTCACCAATGTAATAAGTCAAAAATCACAAGTTTATTTTGCTAAAGCCAATAAGTAAAAATATTAATTAATTTGTTAGTGATTTCGATTACTAATCAATCAGTGAACTTTTCTTTTCTATTATTTTTTTATGAATGGTGGACGTGACGTGAGCGGCTCAACATGTGCCAATTACGTGCTTTTGTTTTTTTTCGAATTTCATGGCGTTTCTGTGAGTTCAAAAATTAAAGGATTCATTTTTAGCGTGAATGAAGTGAGGTAGAATAGTAAATAATTCCATTCTCCTGTTTTGAAGCGATAACTTGTGAGAACGTTATGTTGGTGGAGATGACGTAGCCTATTTGCAAAAGTTTCACAATCTTCATTATACTGTCTTCTCATGGTACCAATAAAATTAAAAATGTTACAAAATCACACTCTTTCATTAAACTTTTCGATTCGTCACTTGTGCCATTTCTATAATCTCTTCTTAAATAATGTGAACAAAGAAAAAATTTGTGTGTATGCCTGCATGTATGTAAAGCCATGAGAATGACAACTGGGTAAAGATCGAATAATCTACTTCCTATTTAGATTCAAAATTTTTAGAAAACAATCATTCAGGGTGAAGGGGAAGGGATAGGGAAATTAAGGTTTGAAACCCCCCTATCCGAGAAGTTTCTCTTTTAGTCCGATTTTCTTCGAGGATGGCTCCAATTGAAGCTCTGGGCTTGTGGAATCGAGATAAATAATAAAATTTGTTATGTCAGAATTTTATCTTTTTATATCTATAGTTGAAAAATATGAAAAATAAAAGAAATGAGATAATCTGGTCTGTTTCTTATCTCGGCTAAAAAAATACTCAAGCTACGACAATGAGGTTTTTTATTCCTCCCATAAAACACCTATTCCTATTTGAATTCCAAATATGAAAAATAAGAAATATAAGGAAAATTTGGTTATATAGACCCCTATGCTGGAAGCTTTTCTTCTACTCCGAATTTCTTCTTGCCGACCTCTTCTCGGACTGATTTTTCGAAATATGTTCACATGTATACTATGTAAACTGTAGAACGTCTGAAGGTTTCATGCTTCGATAATTTTATCAGGATTTCATACGTAAGCCTAGCACAGAAAACTAATTTCTTTATCTGGACACGTGGAGTATTTTACGATGCAGGATTTAATAAAATTATATATTAAACTGATTTGGTTCTTTCATTTTTTCATAAATAAACAAATGTGACGAAAAAAATGGCTACTGTTTCTATTTGACGTTCCCGGTGCTCTTTGATAATAAAAAAATGGTTGCAATCGCTTACGCTTCATAGAGTAACATTAGGTAAAGACTTTTTATCATGTTATAATAAGAAGCAAATTTTTTATAAACATATTTTTTCAAACAATTTGTTATTGCTCATAACTATCTTCTCCTATAGCAATGCTAAAAAGTTGCAGTTTTTTCTGAAATTTGCAATTTTTTTCCATTTTTTGCTTAGAGTGAGGTAATAATTAATGTAATTCGACAAACATAATTATTTTAAAAATTCATTATTGCTTATAACTATCTTCTTTTATGAATGCTAGAAAGTTGCGGTTTTTTCTGGAATTTGCAGCTTCTCTTTTATTTTCTAACTATGAACAAATAATAAATGAATATCAACAACAATGATTCTTCATATAGTATTCCATTTTTTTGAGATAAAGTACTTTTACTCTTTTGCTAATGTTTCAAAAATATTAATTTAAACAAAAAGGTTTCGAAAAATAATTCTTGTTGGTGTACATTTATTATTTGTTCATAACTAAGAAGTAAAAAGAGCTGGAAATTTAGGAAAAAAAACCATAACTTTCTCGCATAACACTGAAAAAGATAGTTGAAAACAATACTAAATTGTTTAAATAATTATACTTGTTAAATTGCAATAATTATTACCTCACTGAGTGAAAAGTAGACAAAAAGCAAAAATTTTTAGAAAGAAGCGGAACCATCCAGCATTACTGTAGAAGATAGTCATAAGCAATAATAAATTCTTTAAACAATTATGTTTGGTAAATTGCATTGATTATTACCTCACTCTGAGTTAAAAGTGGACAAAAAGTTGAAGATTTCAGAAAAAACTGCAACTTTCTAGCATTATTCAGAGAGAATATTATTAAAAATTATAATAAATTAATTAAACAATTTTTTTTAACTTTCATTAATTATTACCTTCCTCTGATTGAAGAGTGGATAAAAGTGAAAAATTTCAGTAAAAACCGCAACTATCTAGTATTACTATAGAAGAAGATAGTTATAACCTATAATAAATTCTTTGAGCAATTATATTTTTAACGATTATGTTCGTTAATTTGAATTAATTATTATCTCACTCTGATTAAAGAGTGAGCAAAAAGTGAATCTCAGAAAAAATCGTAACTTTCTAGCATTATTCTAAGCGAATATTGTTATACATAATAATACACTGTTTAAACCATTTTTTTGCAACTTTAATTGATAAGTACCTTGCAGTTGCTCTAGCTGAAAAGTTGAAAAATTCGGAAATAGGCGCGACTTTCCAGCTTTATTCTGAGAGGAAATTTCTATTAACAATTATAACTTGTTTGAAGAAGTTATGAAAACATGTAATTATCAGCAGAATGCAATATATTATGTATTAGAAATAATTTGTACTAGAATAAATCGCAAAACAATAACTATTAGCGCAAAAAACTCGCAAAACCCAATTTTTCACTTATGGGGGTCTTTTGGGATCCAATAAAACAGACTTATGGGGATGGAATTCAAAAAGTAATTACTGATTTCTATTCTGTAGCTTATTGTAAAGAGAATTGTTGTGTTCCAGCTCGATACACCTATTATTGATGATACTGAATGAAATTGACAAAAACGTCCTTTTTTCTTATGGGATGGCTGGAAAGGGGAAGGGGGCGTGGTTTGTGTCCAAACGTATAAACACTACCAATTTTTAAGGCTGCGTCTAGCCGCCCTGAAAAATTGGTCAGGTAAAATATATAAAGTGTGTAAATAATGCTAACTTTTCCCTTTTGTCGCAATAACTTGTAAATACGAGTACATGATGATGATGGAGATGACGTAGCCTATTTACAAAAGTTTCACAATTTTCACAATACTCACTTGTTATTGAATCAATGAAATTGAAAATGTTACACAATTGCGTTCTTTCATTAAACTTTTCAATTTGTCACCCATTTCATTTCTATAATCTTTTTTCAAATAATGTAGACAAAAAAAATTTTTGGTATTGAGAATTGAAATTAGTTTTTAACTGATGCATGTTTGTATGTATGTAAAGACATGAGCATGACAACTGGATAAAGATCAATGCTTCGAAAATCTGTTTTTACGGTTTCGAGCAATTAAGGACACTATTCATCAATAAATATATTTCAAATATGGAAAAATGGCTTCTCCTTTCACCCCCCGCCCCCAAAAAATGAATGTTAAAAGTAATGAAATGACAACTGGATAAAGAGCACACAGAAAACTATTTTTGTTACCTATACACAGGTAGAGTTTTACGATGTAATATTTTTAACATTAATATAGGCATGAGTATCATTTTTATAAATAAATATTTTTTAAGCCCTTTCCTCATAATAAGAATATGTATATAATTTTTCATTAGGAGTAGGAATAAGGCATTGGGAAAGGAATGGAAAATGATCAATACGAATCCAGTATATAATCCTTCATTTATTGAAAAAGTTATTAGTATGAAACTGTGTCAGGATTGGTTTCTCCTCCTACCAGAATATTTGCACAACGAAATGTGCCCAAAAAGCGTGAACATGTTTAGATTTGACAAAAAGATTTGTTTTTTAAATTGAAGAACGATACCGAGATGTATTGACAAGATAGCCAATAATGCGACCGCGTTGATATTGTGGCTCGGCAAGATACATACTCTCTCCTAGCCGATAATAATAGCCGAAGAACTTATCATTAACAGAATCCCTCTGTGCTGCTGTAACATGGGTTGACCTTGGTATACGTATATGCTGAGAGTTACTTCTCTTTATTATCACTCTTTCATATTCGCCATCTACAAATGCAACGAGTGGATACAAACGAAACTCTCCTGAGATTGCTCCAATGATGTATTCATCCTCTACTGCTACCAAAAACTCTTCGGATGGTAAGTCTCAAACCGCATTTCCAGGTCCTTCGAATTTACGAACATCAAGATAAGTAGGATTGACCGTTCTCTCCGGTGATCCTCTAGTATCAGCTGATTCTGTGAAAATAAAGTGTGAGAAGGACATTATTCGTTGTATTGATTATTAAATTGATTAAATAAATGATAGTTTTTACTTTTAAAAAAATTAGGTGCACATTAAGTCTCCAAATTTCACATCATATAAATTTTATAAATTATATTCACCATAATTTCCATTTAACGATTCTGAGCGAATTTGGGTAAATAAAGCCTCGGCAGAGATAACGTTGGATCAACAAAAAGACTTTCATTTAAAAAGATGATAAGAGATTCCTACACAAGGATCTTCTGGGCTCTATGGCGTGGTTTGTGGGCATACGCATGAAAAGGGCCCTTACAGTCGGTATGGAAATACTTATAGGATCATATAGCCGCATAGAGTATCAATAAGGTTAAAAATGTAGGTCAGTCGGTGTCTTTTCTTAAACTTTTGGTTGAAAAATGAATTGCCTGGGCAATTTTGAAGTTGAAACTTCAAAAAACTATTTTTCAAGAAAATCGTATCTAAAATTGGCGAGTGCCATAAGCGCAAGTATTATACTCCTTCTTCGACCATGAAATATACCACTTCCGGCGGCTTTCGGTACATGAGTATAGTACCAATAGATTCAGCATAGGTCCTAGCATCATTCATAGGAAAACGCGAATGTTTTTTAAACTATAAACAGCCATAAAGGCACTTTTCATGTGGATGCCCACATATACGTGATCAAAAACTTTATGATATATGACAAAATATGTCAACATATTCTCACAATTTGGACAAATATTTCAGCAGAACTTCCAGCGAAACAGTGTTTTGTTCACACAACGTTATTTTTGCCGAGGCCTGAATGCTTTTCACATTTGTATTATGTGTTATAAATTTATTGAAATATTGAGATTAAAATAAAGAATAATAACAAATTGAAAGATTCAAATTTAGTACAAAATGAAATTTGAATTTATTATTTTGAAACTGAGGAAATTTCATCCGGATTAAATACGGAACAATAATTTTTATGGCAGATGCAATTCAGGGCAAATGAAGTTTATATGACGTGACAACTCTGTGGAGATAAAATGATAGAAAATGTCCATTTGGATGAATAGATACTAATGTGAGTGGCTAAGTAAATAAATAGAAGTATTAGATTAATAAATAGAAATGACGTTAAATGGAAATTAATGTATCATAATAATATATTATATTATAGTATATATTATATAGTCATATATTTTATTTAACAATAGGTTAAGCTAAAACCACTAATATGAAAACCAGTATACCAATCAACGTCCTCATTTTCATAAAATAAACGAAACTTGTGAAGAATATCGATAAGTGCGTACGCAATAAATATTTTTCAGAAAATTTCAGTGTATATATACCAGTCGCTATTTCATTTTTCCTCATAAATTATTGTTCTAGCTGTTTCTCCTACACTGGATTCGCAGAAATACTTCAGATTTATGACATTATTTTGTACAATAAAGTAAGATTGAAATTACTTATTGCGCAACAGAAACATCTGTAGCATAGTTGAAAAACATTATAAGACTTTATATTTCAATAAAAAAGGAACATTCATGTACATGGTTTTCCATTTGTTGTTAGAAAAAAATAGGGGGAAAAAATCATCTCTTATTTTAATCATTTTCTGTAAGACAAACAACATAGCATGTCACCTCAATGTTGCCTAAAAAAGTGATGTAGTTTACCAGAAAACCGATCCTTCCAGAACGAAAATCAAGTCTAAGGCTTAATGTTTCAATATAACATTTTTACAGAAGGTTTTAAGAAATATAATTTCTCACAAAATCTTCTTCTGTAATAGAATACGTGAAAGGATTTATCGGAGAGAAGTATGTTTTTAAGCATCCACATTTTCGACTCATTAGAAACAAATATGTTACAGAAGAAAAGGAAATGGGAAAAAAGAAAAGGGTCAACAAAACCACTTGTCAATCTTATTCTCATTACTTTTCCCTCTTTTTTATGCTACTGTGGAATTAACATGTTTCAAGACCAATTTATACATCGTCATCAGTCTCTGAATTTGATTTAGCGAAAATTTTACTAATTCAATCAGTAATTGAGTGTTTGAATAATTCCTAATTCATTAATGATTTCCATATCTAATCAACTGGGGCAGTTTTCTTGTCGATTGTTTTTGTCATAAAAGGTGGACGTGTCGTGAGCGACTCAATATGTGTCAGGTGCGTGCTCTTGTGTTTTTTCGATTATCGTAGCGTTTCGGTTCGTGCACAGATTAGAGGAATTATTTTATCGTGAATATTAGAAAATATTAGGTATGAAAATAATTCTAATTTTTGCGCTTTGAAGCAATAACTTGTGAATACGTGGTGAAGCGAAGATGGCCTATTTACAAAAGTTTTACAATCTTCATAATACCTACTTTTTATTGTATCAATAAAGTTGAAAATCTAGGTCAGTCGCTATCTTTTATTAAACTTTTCAATCCGTTACGCATCACATTCCTGCAATCTATTTTCAAATAACGTAAAATATGAAAAACTGTTAATTTAAAAAATTGAGATTAGTTTTTTAATGATGTATGTATTTATGTATATATGTATGTATATCTGTATGTATGAATGTATGGATGCATGTATGGACGTAAAGACATAATAATGACAACTGAATAAAGATCAATTTTTCGAAGTTCTGTTTTCAACGCTTTCGAGCAATTAAGGACACTATTTATCAATAAATATATTTAAAATATGTGAAAGTGATTTCTTCTTCAACCCGAAAAAATGAATGTTAAATGTAATGGAATAACTACCATTTTGTCTTTTCTCTCTATCATGCAGAAAACATTTTTTTTTTATGTTTTCACATTTCACTGTTTAGTGCTCTTAAGGGTTACATGATTCGATAATTTTATCACAATTTTATATTCAAAAGACTATCGCAGAAGACTATCAAGTTTCGCGGTAGCAACTCTTATATGAAATAGTTATGTATTTTGAAGTTTTTTGGATTATCGGCGCAACTCTCAACAGATTACATTGAATCTTATCAGCTGACTGGCCAACAATTAAAAAGTGAATTTAGGCGTAATTTTATGTTAACGGCTTGGAAACTATAATATTAAAACAAACAAAAAAACCATAAAAACAACCAATTTTCGACCTGGGAGTACAGGGTGAGTTTAATTATTTTACAGTAATTCAACAACAATCCATTTTTTATTCCAACTTCCTGATTAATATTTGACCTAAATATTTATGGAAACGTGTTTTCGATATGTATTCAAGAGAAACACGAAATTCTTATCAATTTAAAACTTTCGTTCTTCATATTTTATGTCAAAAATGGATTTTTTCTCCTGTGCTTACCTCAACATGAGAATCCATCGAACCGATTGGTTACTAAGTTTTGAATAAACGGCAGTAGTAACACGTTAACAATTATTATTGCAGGAATTTTCGATACCTTGAATAATTTTCAAGGAAAGAAAGTAAAATCATTTCTGCTTCAATCATTGTTCTATTATTATGAAGAAAAAAAGCTTCAAGAAAATAAAATATATGTCTATAAAATTGTATAGAAGACAAAGTATCGGTTAAGTCCAGTGAACCTAGCCACCCTTTCTATTTCAAATTGAAATTGAAGAATCCAATCTAAATTGAAATTGAATAATATCACCATTGAATTAAATTAAAGAATAAATCAATTTGATTCATTAAATCAACATTCAACGACAATTATTTGAAATTTAGTTGAGTTTTTTCTGATTTGGGTCATCAGTGACTCAAGGCAAATTTGAATCAATTGAGCGTAACTATCTTTTTTTTAAATTACAAAAAAAACATGAAGTCTCACCAAAAACACCTGCGATGCAAAAAAAACTGTAAAGTACTGCAAAATAAATATGTATAATAAAAGTTGACCAAGCGATTTGAAACAAAATATCATAATAAAATATATCAAGAAACTTCTTTTATAATGTATCCTATAGAAATTTTCAAAATAAATTTAATAAGCCATGTTAAACATCAGGATTTTTTTCAATTCAGATGGCCAACTTTTATTTCACAAACTCATGTAGTTGTACTTGGCAGATTTATTGCATCGCAGATGTTTTTGGTGGGATTTTCGTTATCTGCACACGTGTAGAGTTATACAATATAGGATAATATAATTAATTATTAATTAATATATAATATATAATTATAATTATATAATTATATAATATATAATATAATAATAATATA
>JAUMHM010132803.1:0-18644 GCA_032362435.1 Melikaiella ostensackeni
TGGCTATACCGCAAACCGATTATAAAAAATGTTTCGAGGATTGGATCAAGCGCTGGCATAAGTGCGTTGCAGTCGATTAGGAGTACTTTAAAGGGGACAATATCGATTATGATGAATAAAATTGTATTTTTGATTTCAAAAATAAAGTCCCAAAACTTTTTGATCAAGGTGGTACTCCTTCTATCAGCCTTAGTATTCAGTAATTCAGAATTTCATTTTAAAACAAAGTTTCCTTTCAAATAATCCATCCTACAGAAATGATTCAAAAAGGTACATTGAAAATTCTAGAGAGATGAAGGCTTCAAAAATATTTGGGAAACAATATTGAAAGGTGCGACATTGACAATTCACACAAATCTATCTCCGGCCTATGGCCTGGTCAAAGCTACAAAAAAAGATGTCATTTATGACCAGTTATTTCGACAACTGGTTCACACATGAGAAAATTAGAAGAACTTCTTAGTAAAATTATCAAAGAATCAATTACTCTTTCGGCAAGATCAATTAAAAACGGTGCTGTCTTCTTGAAATTAATTCAAGATTCTAAAATACCAATAAATCACAGTCTTGTCTTCTTTGACGTGATTGCCATGTTTCCTAACATTCCATATGAAAGAATTAAAGTTGCTATTAGAAATAAATGGACTATGATCAAACTTCATACAAAGATAGCGAAAAAACAATTTCTTGATCCTATTGAATATGTTTTCAATTCTGTTTATTTTAAATTCAATGGTACTTTCTATAAATAAAAATTTGGAGTTCTGATAGGCTCAGTCTTGTCCCCAATTATTGCTGAAATTGTGAAGGAAGATTTGGAAAATGAAGTTTTTAACAAAATTAATTCTGGATTGGACTTTTATGCAAGATATGTTGATGATTCTGTACTTTCTTTATATACATGCACAAAACGTATATACCCTTCTTAATTGTATTTAATAGTTTACATCCAAGATTACAGTTTACTGCTGAAATTGAAACAGAAGGTAAATTGAATTTTCTTGATTTAACCTCAATAAAAACTGCTGAAAATTACGTTATTACTGATTGGCACAGAAAAACTATTTGTTCTGGAAGGACACTCAATTTTAATTCTAATCATTCCATTTGAACAAAATACGAGTAATAAAGAATTTAATTGATAAAGCTCTTAAATTATCTCATCCAAAATTTCATGAAAAGAATATTGAATTATGCAAACAGATTCTTTTTCTCAACCATTATCCTATTACTTTTATTGATAAATATATGCATAACAGAATTGTTCAAATCAAGGGTAAAGGTAATAGTCAGAATAGAAACAATGTACAGGATTCCAATAGATTTAATGCGGTTGTCCCACCTTACATATTTTGGAAAAATCTCAAGAATCTTGAAATCAAGGTTAGGAAAATTGGGCTTACATACGATATATAGAGTTCCTTTCAAAAGTAATTTGATTGTAAATTTGGGTAAAGACAAATATGATAAACTGGAAAAACAATGTGTCGTTTACGAATTTGAATGTAGACAATGTGATGTTGTTTATACAGGGCAAACAAGGAGGTCATTCATAATTTTCATAGAAGTGCAAGATATTACTCGGTCCTTACAAAACGTAGACTTACACATGTTCATTTTAGTACACGAAAAATTATCATATGACATAGATTTTGTTTTTCTCTCCAAGAAATTTTCCATTTTTTAACACTATTGATTAATTTGAATAAAATATCTTCAATATCGAAATATCGAGTCTCATGTATATGCTTCTGAAGTTTCCAACTCGGCAGTTTTTCCAGATCACTTGTCTTTAATTGCAGAATATTAACTCACAGACTTGTTAGAATTTTGAAACGTGAAAGGAAGACATACTCTTATTTTAAGTTAAAATATGTTTAAATATTTACCTTTGACTTGATTAAGGAAACTACGAACTAATTTCTAGGAGATTTGGTCGGAAGTCGAATCTGGATTTTCAGCTTCCAAGCTAGCATTTCCGCTGAGTTAACAGTTTTCTCGAAATCGATTTTAATTAATCCAATCTAATCGAATTTCTCCTACTCGGCAATATCGAAGTCCTCCGGACTAAATTCGAGTTCATTTATAAAAAGTTTATATTTTTGCAGTGTCAAAAATTGGAGGAAATAAATCAACAAATCCTGGACATTTTTTGTAACACTCTGTGTTCTTCTCAAAATAGATTATGGCCCTCAAATTTCATTTAAAAATTCTATCTTTATAGCCCGTATGGAAAAATTGAGAGGGCCCCCGTAGGAGGCCCTCATGGATTACTCTCAAGGCATGAAGGGCCCTTGAGGGCAATCCAGACGTGCACCTCCACGAGAAAGACATGCTATTCCATAAGGATCCAACATGGTCTTCACTCATGGTTGCCCTCGTGGGCCTATCGCATTTACCCCGACGGTAAATTTTTAATTTAAAAAATACATTTGAAAATTTACTCCTCATCATTTCTAAACATACGATAAATATGTATAAATAATTTTGAAATAAAAAATGAAAATATTAGTGCCTCGACTAGGGCTTGAACTTAATTTTCAACAAAAAAGTTCATTTTCAATCAAGAAAAATGAATTTTTAACCAAGAAAGATGACTCTTTCATCATGAAAGATGAATTCTCTATCAAAGGACAAATTTTTTTCAAAAATACATGAATTTTCAAACAAATCGTTGAATTTTCAATAAGAAAGTTCATTTTCAGTCGAAAAAGATGAATTTTCAACTAAATTGTTGAATTTTAAACTAAAAAAAGATAAGTTTTCAACCAAAAATACGAGTGTTTGAATTCCAGTTTAAAAAATTAATTTTCAGCAAGAAAAAACTAATTTCCAACCAAATAGATGAATTTTAAACAGAATAGTTAAATTTTCAAGCGAAGAGGTTAATCTTGAAAAAAGTGTGAATTTTTAACAAAGTGGTGGAACTTTCAACCAAATAGTTAAAGTTTCGACCAAAAAAATGAATTTTCTACCAAGAAGAACAATGTTCTACCAAAAAAGGTGAATTTTCAACGAAATAGTTATATTTTCAAGCGGAGAGGTTAATCTCAAGAAAAGTAAATTCTTAACAAAGTAGTGCAACTTTCAACCAAATAGATAGATTTTTAACCAAAAAAAATGAATTTTCTACCAAGAAGATTAACGTTCTACCAAAAAAGACGAATTTTCAACACAAATTTTTGAATTTTGAATGCCACAAAAATGAATTACCTACAAAACAACTGAATTTTCGATCTAAAAATATGATTTTTCAACAAAAAAGTAAATTTTCTACCAAAAATGAAACTAATTTTCAATTTTTTTAACCAAACAGTTGCATTTTTAACCAAAAAAGATCAATTTTTAACCAAGAAGGATAACTTTCTACCAAAGAAGACGATTTTTCAACAAAATACATGATTTTTCAACACAAAAGATGAATTTTCAACTAGAAAAGATCAATTTTCAAATTTTCCAACTAAAAATGGAGTAGTTACCTTCTCAATTAAACAAATTAATTCTCAACAAAAAAAAAAGTGAGTTTATAACAAAATAGTATAATTCTCAACCAAAGATATGAAGTTTCAACTAAACTGATCAATATTCACCGAAAAAAAAAGAATTTTCAACAAGAATTCTTTTTGACAAAAAAAATATATAATTTTTTACCAAAAAGACGAACTATGAACAAAATACATGAATTTTCAAACAAATAGTGAAAAAATGAAAAAAATAAATTTTCAACAAAAGAATTAAACATTCAATCAAATAGTTGAATTTTCAACCCGAAAACACGACTTTTTAACCAAAAATATTGATTTTTTACCAAAAAAGACGAATTGTCAACAAGACACATAAACTTTCAACCAGATAGTTGAATTTTCAACTAGAAAATATGAATTTTCAACCAAAAACGAAATAGTTAATTTTTCGATTCAAAAAATTAATTTTCAATCAAGAATAAAATGAATTTTTAACACAATAGTTAAATTTTCAACAAAAAAGTTAATTTTCAGTCAAGAAAGATGAGTTTTCAACCAAGAAAGATGACTATTCATCATGAAAAGACAATTTTCAACCTACATAGATGAATTTTTTACCAAAGAACGAATTTTTAAAAATACATGAATTTTCAACCAAATCGTTGAAGTTTCAAGAAGAAAGTTCATTTTCAGTAGAAAAAGATAAATTTTCAACCAAATAGATAAACTTTCAACAAAATAGTTAAATTTTTTAGCGAAGAGGTTAATCATAAAAAAAGTAAATTTTTCACAAAGTAGGGCAACTTTCAACCAAGTAGTTCAATATACAGATAAACAGTTGAATTTTCAACCAAACAAATGAATTTTCTACCAAAAAGGATGAATTTTCAACCAAGAAGATTAACTTTCTACCATGAAAGACGATTTTTTAACAGAATACATGATTTTCCAACATAAAAGATGAATTTTCAACTAGAAAAGATCAATTTTAAAGTAAGAATACAAATTTCCAACAAAAGTGGAATAGTTACATTCACAGTTAAACAAATTAATTCTCAACCAAAAACAAAATAATTTCTAATAAAATAGTTTCATTCTCAACCAAAGATATGAAGTTTCAACTAAAATGATCAATTTTCACCGAAAAAAAAATTTTCAACGAAAGAGTTCGACATTCAACCGAAGAGATGATTTCTTCACAAAGAAAATTGATTTTTTACCAAAAAAGACGAACTATCAACAAAATACATGAATTATCAAACAAATAATAAAAAAATGAATAAAAACAAAAGAATTGAACATTCAATCAAATAGTTGAATTTTAAACCCGAAAGGACGACTTTTTTACCAAGAATATTGTTTTTCTACCAAAAAAAGACGAATTATCCACGAAACACATAAATTTTCAACCAGAAAGTTGAATTTTCAACTAAAAAAGATAAATTCCCAACCAAAAACGAAATAGTTAAATTTTATATTAAAAAAAATAATAATTTCCAACCAAAAATGAAACGAATTTTCAACAAAATAATAAAATTTTCAACCAAACAATAGAATTTTTAACTAAGAGAGATGAATTCTGAACTCTTCCGAATCAAAAATATGATAGTAGATTTTTCAACCAAAAAGAAAAATGACTTTTAACGAAGAATAGTTGGATTCTCTTAATGGGTTTTATTAATTTAGTTTGCATTGAAGCAAAACAAAAACGAGAAAAAGGGGAAATTTCTTGAAAACAGGGGGAAAAGGAAAATTCTTCAAAAAAAGGGGAATAGGGGAAAAAGTGTGAGTCTGAAACATGAAAGTAATTTTCAAATTTATCAATACCATATTGTTTAAACTTTTTCAGATAGACACTCCGCACGTGCATCGAAATTTGTTGAAATTATCTTCATTTTCAACAATTGCACATTTGATGAGATATTGCTACTGTTTGACACAAAAAGACAATTTATTACAGTAGAAATCGTTTGATTTTTGTAAACTGGGGCATGAGAGCAATAAAGCAGAATCCCTGCGGGGGCCCTCGTGGAATGTCTGAGATTTTAAAGTTTAACTTGAAAAAATGTCATCAAATTTTTAATAAAAATGAATTTTTTGTAAGTCTAAACTAATCAAACATTAAAATTTGCAGTGTAAAAGAAATATTAACCTTTAGGCTTAGAAATTTTATCCGTTCGACCGTGAGGGCAAACGAGCAGGGGGCCCTCGTGGATTTTCCCCTATCTTTTAGACTGTCGACTTTTTCCACACGGGAGGCCTCAACTTCAGGATACTTCGATTTTGAGAATTTTAGCAAAAAATGAAACTCAATCAGTTTAAGTGTTCAATTTTGAAATTGCTTTGTGCTGCGAAATGAATGTTGAAACTTGAAATCTGTATTTTTAAAATTTTTCTCCTCTCAGCAATGGAATACAATTGAGGCTTTTTTATTGTATTATAATCTACAGAGAAAATTGCATACAGAGTATTTATTTTTAAAATAAATTTTCAATAAACAAAATTACTTTCTCTAACTTTAGGGCACATAAAAAGTTTGGGACAGACCTGCACCACCCACCTAGTAATTTTCTTCTCTCTATTTACGGAATGGCCATTAGCCACAACAAGATTTATCATTTAACTGGCCATGATTATTATTCATACACGCACTTACTTCCGCATGAATAAAAGACGCGACAGATGCATAATAAAACGACTCAAGAAAACCAGATCTTACGTAAGAAGATAAGAATTTATGCAACAATAAATTTTGTAATGAAAAAAAAATTTATAATATTATATATATACATATATAATTATTATTATAAAACACATTCTTTTTGTTTTTACTGTCTCAATGTATATAAATGTAGATAAGTGCAAATAAACAACGTTACAAAAAAAATCCCCACCTGTCACTCGAAAGACCGAAGTTCGATTCCCTGCCGGAGAGCCATGGTCACCCATCTCACGGTTGTGAGGCGCGGCCATGGGTGTGATTTACCGCGGTCCTACTGGGAGCCAGTGTCATTTTTCTGGATGGAATTCGCTCCCAGGGAAACCCTGTAGTGGTTGTTCGACCAATTTTTCTGTATATATTATAAAATATATATTCACCATGTATTATTATAAAAATTCAGTCTTGTACTGAATATAGATAACGAATGTAAATTCAACTTTTTTATTATTTCACTGCTTACTCATTGACTTTTCAGCACAGTAAATGCCAGTTGATCAATTTGATCCAGAAATTAAATCAAAAGAATATGCAACGCTTTTATACAAATTTCACATTTTTTATTTGATCAACAAATGACGCGTCAGAATGATCCGATTCTCAAGATCAATTGCCTGTCATGAATTTTCATGAGTTTTCAAGTGTCAATTGTTATGCCATGAATGATCATCACATGTACTTACATTGAAACCTGAATCTAAAGAAACCCTTTTAGAAGAGAAACAAGATTAATTTACAGAGTTGAATATTCGTTTTTTTTTTGTTGAAACTAAATTTTTTTAACTGAAAATTCAATGACTCCAGTTTCTTCTTGAAAATAATATTTTCGTATTGAAAATTCAACTGTTTTGTAAAAAAATCGCTTTTTTAGCTTGAAAATTCAACGAGTTAGTTAAAATTTTTTTCCCTCTTCAGTAAAAAATTATTCTTGGTTAGAAATCCAACTTTTTCTTGATAATTCATCTCTTTTAGTAGAAATTAAACTTTTTTGGCTGATAATGCAACTGTTTGGTTGAAAATTAACTTTTTTTTTGGTTGGACATTCAACTATTCTGTTGAAAATTACAGTTTTCGTTGAGAATTTATCTTTTTTGGTTGAAAATTCATAATTTTAGTGGAAAATTCATGTATTTTATCAAAAATACGTCCTTTTTGGGTGGAAAATTGATCTTCTTGGTTGAAAATTCAACTATTTGGTTAATAATTTGTTTTTAGCTTGATAAATAATTTCTTCAACTGAAAATTTAACTATTCTATTTTTGGTTAAAAGTGTACTTTTTTAGTTGAAAATTCAACTGTTTGCTTGAAAATTCGTTGTTTTTTTTTGGTTGAAAATTGAATTTTTCAACTGAGAATTAAACTGTTTCATTTTTGGTTGAAAATTTACCTCTTTCAGTCGGAAATTTACGTATTTTGTTGAAAATGCGTATTTTTTGGGAGAAAAATAATTTTTCGTTTGAAAATTCGCCTTTTATGGTAGAAAGTTCAATTTTTGGTTGAAGATTAATTTGTTTCGGTTGAGGATTTAACTATTCTGTTAAAAATTACAATTTTCGTTGAAAATTTATCTTCTAATAGAAGAGTTCAACTTTCAACCAAGTAGTTAATTTTTTAGCAAAAAAGTGAATTTACAACCAAGAAAATGAATTTCCAACCAAGAAGGTGAATTTTCTACCCAAAAAGATGAATCTTCAACAAAATATATAAATTTTCCTCTCAAAAAGAGATATTTTCAACCAAATGGTTAAATTTTCAACAAACAATATAAATTTCAAACAAAAAATAGAATATTTTAAGCTTCATTTTTAAAAAATAGTGTCTAAAAAATTACGAACGTGCGACCAAAAAAATGAATTTTTAACAAAGTACTTCAACTTTCAACCAAAAAAGATTTCAGCTTTAAATAAAAAACAGTCGAATTTAACGAAAAAAGACAAATTTTGAACAAAACAGCCAAATGCTAAACCAAACAGATGAATCTTCAACTAAGGAGATTAATTTCTCACCAAAAAAGTAGAATTTTCAACAAAATACATGAATTTTCATTTTGAAAAAAAAATTATTTTCAACGGAAAAAAATGGATTCCCAACGAAGAATTTAATAACTGATATTTCAATCAAAAAAGATTGATTATTTCATTTATTTTATTATCTTCAACCAAACAATTTCAACCAAAAAGATGAATTTTCAATAGAACACATTAGTTTCAAATAAAAAACAGTTTAATTAAAGAAAAAACGAATTTTCTACAAAAGAAAGTGAAATTTAACGAAACTAGAAAAATTCAGAAGTTTCAATTGACCAAAATTGTATAATTACCGAAATTGTAAAACTCGAATTTTAAAGAGGCCAAAATTTTAATTTACCAGAATTATTAAATTTCCGAAATCGCATAATTACCAAAATTTCAAAAACCGAATTTTTAAGTCCCCGAACAAAAAATCGGTATATTTTGTATCTGATAGAAATCTGTCGAAATTTCAAGCCAAAAAAAAACGAATTTTTCACAAAAAAGATGAATTTTCGAACGAATAGAATGATTTTCTGTCAAAATTGTTGAATTTTGAACAAAATAATTAAATTTCCAAACAAATAATGGAAATTTCAACCAAAAAAGATGAATTTTCAACCAATAATAGTTGGATTTTCAAACAAAGTGATGAATTTTCAACTAAATTGATGAATCTTCAACCAGAAAAGTTGAATTTTCAGTTGAAGAAATTAATTTTCAGCCAAAAAAAGTAAATGTTTGACTCTGAAATTAACTTTTCTTCTTTCCAAAAGTGTTTATATTGATTTTCGAAAATTTTGAATTCCAGGGTGGGAGAAAAATTGCAATTTTCCTATATTGGACTATTGATCTCTATGGCTATCTGTCACCACAATTTGAATAGTGAGAATAAAAAAAATGTTGCAAAAGCAATAAATTGATTGATTGTCGTAAAAAATACTTGTGAACTACATTTCGAAAGTAACTTCGTTACCTTTATCGCTACCAAAAAAAGTAGCTATTTACAGTAAGTAGTTAAATGGAACTACTTACTACCCATCACTGCTAATAACATTCCGATTCTTCAAAGTAGGTATAATTTACTTTATTTAAAATATAAAAAATATAAAATATATAAAATATAAATTTTAATTTACTTTACTTTATTTCCATGACCTGTATTAAAAATATATAATTTGTAATTTATCGAAAACCAACCATTCTGAATTATAAAATATTGAATGCTTTTAATTTGAAATTATTCAGTTTAAAACGTTTTAGATTTTTCATGTTTCTATTCCAATTTTAATGGCTTCAGTTTGAAAAGTATACAATTTTGAATGTGTCTTATGTAGAGATTTTCTAATTCTGAATTTAATTATTTACGATTATACAGTTTTATTTTAAATTTGGAATCTTTGAAAATTAAACAGTTGAAAAGGTTACAAAACACCTTTCCAGGCGAATAATTCGCAACAGGTTGAGACAAGTATTTTTTTTGTAGTTTTAAGGTTCAGCTCAAGGACCACTAAATTAAAAAATAGATGGCGCTACACTCGCATTTTATAATTCAACGAAAATTTCAATGGAGTTAGGACAGTTCGGCATTCCATAACATTATAATGAAAAAAATAAAACAAATCGCTAGGGAAGCGATGTGAAATAAATATTTTTATATTTTTCACAATTAAACAACAATCAATCGACAGAAAAAGCGGAAGACTTCTGTAGATATCTAATTATACATAATACTTAAATTGAATAATACTTCAATTGAATACTTTCCACCCCTAATTTTATAAATTTAAATACTCATATTTTTCAAATATTCGACAACTTTTACTTAATTAAATTATGGGTCAAAAATTCCCAAGCCTTCATTTTTTCTTATTAAATACGTGTATATAAGTATAAAAAAGGGTTTCCAACACAAAACTTAATTTTTCTAAAGAGTGGAGTTAGGCGGTTTTAGCTTTCCATAGCTCAATTTTAAGGTTTCAAATCTAAATCTTTCGAAACTACAACTTCAAATTAAAAATCTCAATAGTTTAGCAAATTCTCAATGCTTCATTTTTAATCTGTTAAATTGTGCACGAAGAAAAATTGAGAAATAATTTTTTTAAAGAGTATTGTATTACATTTTAAAGTATTATGGTACTAGTAACTATTGTTCGAGTACAGGTACTCTTTCTAAACTGTTAGATTGTGGTTACTAGATCGGATCATCCCTATATCTATAAATAAATGTTTGATGAAATAATAATATTAATTGTGATGTAAATATTAGTTTGATTCGTTTCAATAAGGTACCTTTTGTTAAGGGGACCTTATGTGATAAATCCTAATTAAAATGCATTATTATATATAGTTAAGATTAGAATCGAAATAAGATGCTTTTAAAATATTGCTATTAAATGCTATTAAATATTCGGCGCGGTTAGAGACGCTGCTGGTAGAAAATAACACTGAGTCTTCCAATCATCTGACACTCTGTCTCAGATCTCATATCATGGGCAGTCGTACGTATGACGCAAGCGCAGTAGCGCCGCGCGGGTATTTCGCGCCAATTCGTGACTCGACTTCACTCGCTCTGACTTACATTGTCTTTTTGTGTAATTCGTGTGATTAGAGTATATTTTTTATTAGATGCGGATGTTTTGAAGATGGAAACCTATCTCTTTAGGGCTTCTAGTTGAATGTACAAATAAATTATTTGTAGTAGCTGCTTTTGTTTTTACTTCCAGACTTTTACTAAATTATATTACTAGAATCATTGGATTTTTCTTTATTGTGGAAAATCTTATTGAAATTGATAAACATTTTTTATTTGATTATGCGAAACATGACAGATTTTACAATTAGATTAAAAGCTTTCCAATATTTAATACAAAAATTCTGAATGTAATAAATGTGAAAGTAAAAAATGCTTTGAATCTTGGGGCTTCAAATTTTGAACAGAAATCACAAATTAATTTAATATTCCCATGATTACGTTCTATATTATCCATAAATAGTCATTATTATATATGAAATAATAATATGAAACTTCAATACAAAAAAATTCCCTCGTAAACATTAATTTTTCAAATTTCAATTTTCGAGAATACAAACATTTTTTGAAAAATACTCTTCAAAAATTCAAATTCAAGACATTTTATAATATAAATAGCTAATAATATAATATACAAATATTTTACTTAAGTTTCACCAGATCATATTTTGGTTTATATCATATCAATTTACAATTTAGAAATTGAACATTTTTAAATCCACCTTCTCATAAAATGTTTCTGAAGCGAAAGAATTAAAAATATATTACTTGCAGTTAGCCCAAGCTTTTCAGTGAAAAAATTTGGCTGAGATTTCGTCGATAAGATCCAAGCGGTTCGAGAGTTTAGTCGGTTAGTGCGTGCCCTAGTAGATATATACGGTGTATACCGTGTGTGATTAGCTTGAATGTACAATTACTTCTTTGTTTGAGATTAAATTTATGAAATAATTATGTCGGTCGAATAAAGGCTATCATAATTATTTAGAAAGAAGCTCCAATTTGGCTCAAGGGATAAATTTTCACGGCTGGTGAAGCAAAATAGTGACTTGGCATGCATTTATAAATTATAATAGATATACCTCAAGACTGACGAGGCCACGATCACAAAAACTGCATGTAATTTTATTCGACTTTGTCACTCACGAAACATTAATAATATCACAGTAAATGCCAGTTGATCAATTTGATTCCGAAATTGGATCAAAATTATATGCAACGCCTTTATACAGATTTTGGATTTTTTATTTGATCAGCAAACTGAACATCAGAATGGTCGAATTCTCAAGATCAATTGACTGTCATGAATTTCTATGAGTTTTCTGAGTTTGTAATACTTAAAAATATCTGATATTTCGTGAATTTTACGATTATCTGTCACTTTAACATGGACGCGCGAACACAGGACATTTTTCCATTAGGTCTATAACTAAGCAGATGTATATGTGAATACAATATGCATTTTTCACTGCTTATCCGGATCAGAAATAACCATTTTTGAGCTTGTAATACTTAAAAATATCAATACTTCGTGAATTATAGGATTACCTGCCACTTTAACATGAACGCGCGAACACAGGACAGTTTCTCCTTAGGTCTATAACTAAAAAAGTATATATGTGAATACACTCCGCATTCTTGACCGCTTACCCGGACAAAAAATAACCATTTTCGAGCTTGTAATACTCAAAAATATCTAATATTTCGTGGATTTTAGGATTATCTGTCACTTTAACATGAACGCGCGAACACAGGACATTTTCCCATTAGGTCTATACTAAGCAGGTACCTGTATATACTATATGTGGATGAAATATGCATTTTTTGCCGCTTCTTCGTATCAGGAATAACCATTTTTAAGACTTTGGCGATGAGAAATCTATTATTTTCCCCTATTTTGACATATAATAACCTTGCGCAAACTAAAGATACTTTTTTAGGTCTCATCTTTTTCGGAAGTTATTTTGGCATCTGCCGGAAACTTTTTAACCCTAACCAAAAACTAAAGCAAAATATTAAATTTTTTTGATACATCCTAGTCTACATACACATTGAAACCTGAGCTTTCGAACAAATTTCCCAATCGAAATGAAATCTACTTTCTTATGAACCCTTTCATGAATCAAAAACAGAACATAAAAAATCTTAGAAATAAAAAAAGACTGGAATTTTTATAAAATTAAAAATTATTAGAAATATGTAAATTCTGGGTTATTACATTTTTCTACTTTGAAAAATGGAATAATCTGATCAGGTTGGTTCTGAATAAACTTACAAATTTCCTGTATTTTTTTTAAAGAAGACGGTCCTTTGGTTAAAAATTTTATTATTTGATTGAAAAATTCATTATTTTGTTGGAAATTCGACAATTATGTTCGGAAATCATTCTGCTTTGTTCGAAAATTCAATTGTTTTGTAGAAAATTCGTCTTTTTGGCTTAAAAATTCAACAATTTGGTTGCAATTTGTTTTCTCTCTTCACTGAAAAATCTTTCGTGGCTGACGATTCATCTTTTTTTGGTAGAAAATCAATCTTCTGGGTTTACATTCATCTCTATGCTTGAAAATGTAACTATTTTGTTGAAAATTAGTTTTTTCTTTGTTGAATATTAATTTTTTCAACTGAAAATTTAACTATTCCATTTTTTGTTGAAAATTATATTTTTTAGTTGAAAATTCGTCTTTCTGGTGAAAAATTATTCTTCTTGTTTAAAAATTAATCTTTTTGGGTAAAATTTCATCCGCTTTTGTTAATGATTTAACTATTTTCTTGAAACATTTTTTTTCATTGAATCCAACTGTTTCTGATTTAAAATTAAAATCTTTTTTGGTTTTCCTTTTTTTTTGGTTGAAAATTCAACTCTCGGTTGAAAATATTTTTTGGTTAAAAATGCAACTGTATGGTTGAAAATTAATTTGTTAGATTCAACTATTTTGTTCAAAATTCATCTTTTTGGTTGAAATGTCAACTATTACATTTTTCGTTGAGAATTCATATTTTTAGGTGAGGAATCAAATACTTGGTTGAAAGTTGTACTCCTTTTTTGAAAATTGATTTTTTTGTTGAACATTCATCGTTTTAGTTAAAAATTCATCTCATTAATTCAACATTAAACTACTTTGTTGAAAATTTGTTTCTTTTGGGTTGGAAATTAATTTTTTTGCCTGAAAATTTAACTATTTTTTTCATGCGTTTTTTATCGCGGAACTTTTTTGTCTCCCATGCCAATGTGACAATTTGAGAATACTTTAATTTTAAACGAAGTTAAGAATTGTTTGATTTTTGAAGCTTAAAGTTTCAATTCATAAATCTTGAAAGCTTCCAATTAGAAATCATATAACTTTTAATGTTTTTAGAATGATTTAGCTTTGATGGTTCACAATTTAAAGTTCTTCAATTTTGAACGATAAAAATGACCGTGAATTTTTTCATATACAAGTTTTATTTTTCAGTTCAGAAAAAAATATCCAATCACTTTGAATATCACTTGATACTACATGATATAATAGAAATATATTTGTAATTTGAATTTAAAATTACAGTTTTGAATGAGCAATACTTAAAAAGCATATTTTTGAGGCCTTGAAATTAAAGTTGTTCAGTTACAAAAGCTCGAATTTGAAAATTTTTGTTCTTAATTTTCTTAATTTTAAAAAGCATTAAATGCATTATTCTTGAACTTTTTCGATTTTAGAGGTTTCCAATTTCGAATTGCACAATGTAGTAGGCTGCTTATTTAAAATTGTGCAATTTTGAATGTTTCATTCTGAAATAGTGTCTAATTTTCAAGTCCTTTTGGGAATTAAGTTGTATACAAGGCATTATTTCTCAACTTCCCCAACTAAAAATCGAATGGTCTCGACCCGGCTCCTTGGGAAAAGTGTAGTCCTATTGGAATTGAAAAAAAATGTTGACGTTGGGGCACATATTTACCGAAGATAAAAAATGAAGGTCATAAATAAATTTGGCTATTTTTGCATTTAGGATGCTTTTTTTCCTTTTCTTGGCTGAAATGAAAGCTTAGGTTTTTTCTTTTAATGCCTTCAGGTTAAAAAATCGACATATTATTATGGAAGCGCATGAATACTCACCAAATTTTATTTTCCCTAATATTTATTTTACCTAAAATCATTTAACCGAATAGCAATTTGCTATAATTTTTTCATTCTAATGGCCAACGTACCTCATTTTTATTCTTCCAAATCACTTTTTGCGCTAATTTTTCATTTCATGAATTACCATTTGCCTTTATTTTTATATTTTCGAATTACCATTCGACATAATTTTTATTTTACCGAATTATAATTTGACATAATTTTTATTTTTCCGAACTACCATTTATCATAATTTTTATTTCTTCGAATTATCATTTGTCATAATTTTTATATTTCCGAATTACTATTTGACATAATTTTTGTTTTACCGAATTTTAATTCATTTAAACGAAACGCCATTTAGCATAATCCCCATGTCATCGAAACTGCATGTAACGTAAATTTCCTTCTTCCTGAAATGGCGTCCGGCATTCTCATTGGCTAATTCGATTTTCGCGGCATTATTCAGCCAATCAGAGTGCTGGGCGTCATTTTAGGACTGATGAAATTCATGTTACATGCAGTTTTGATAACATGGGGATTATGACAGATACCGTTTCGTTTAAATGAATTTTAGTTTATGTGCATATTCAGAAGAATAAAAATTATGTCACATAGTGTTTCGGAAAAATAAAAATCATGTTAAATAGTAATTCACTAAAGTAAAAATTATGTCATATTATAATTCGGTAAAATGAAAATTATATCAAACCATAATCTGGAAGTATAAAAATTATGACAAATGGTAATCAATTTTCTTCCATCGAAAAAACATAAGATTGCCTTATAAAAATCGCAAATTTTACTTTATAACATTTTGCAATGGATATAGTACGTAAAGATGTGCAATTTATCTGCTATTTTTATAGTATATGAATATTAGAAAATATTTAAATTGAGGCGCCACGCTCTAGGTGGCAAAGAAGCGTGAGGTTGCTTTGTGTTAGTGCATTCTCGTAGTTGTTCTGCCTTTCAAGAAAGAGCATTCTGTAATGTACAAATCAGTTTAATGAAAGGTAAGTTGATAAATTTATAGTAAACAACATTGGCGAATATCGTGAAATACATAAAAACTTCGATAAGTTGTGAAAAATACGTAAGAAGTTAGAGTGCGGTTAACTATTCCGGAATTCGAAGGTGGCCTTATTAAGGACAATGCTGTATAATAAATTGTTCATAAAACATAATTTCGCATTATTGATGACGAAATCTTACACATTTTTAGACCTTAGGCCTTTTTTTCATGCAGATGTGGATTTCGTCAGTTAAAAATGTTGTAAGCAATTCTGCTTTTGAGGTTAAATTGCTTTTGCCTCGGAGTGTGATAGTTTTGTCGAATTTTAAAGTCAATATCATGTGATTGTGTAATGAAATTGAATTTCTAAGTCCTTTATAAACAAAATTATTATATTTTATTTATATTTCTTGATTCCTTGCAATAAGCTGTCATATTATTTAATATTTATGTGTTCATTATGTTGTCAATAAATCATTAACTTCGTGATTCAATGTGATTATTAAACTTACCATATGTAAATTATCATTAAGTTCTAACATACTTCATTTAAGAATATATATTCCACTTTTTTCCCTTCTGTGTTTTACACATTTTACAGTTTGCTGATAATTGTTTTTACATAATAAATTTTCATTCTTTCAACTTTAATAGTTATTAAATTTAAATTGCTTCTAAAAATCAAAAAGAAGAAGTAGATGAATGAAAAATAAGGTTTTTGCAAAAATAGTTTATACAAAATTACCCAAAATTTATGTATCATTAGACTTATCTTAATTTTAATACAATTTTCCTACGAAATCTCTCGTAACAAAATTTTTTCCTTCTTCAAGAATCGCTGGAAAAACTTCCTTTCAGTTGCCCTCATTTGGGCCACATGGAATTTGACTTGCCCTTAGTGAGCCCCCTGCAGAGGCTCAAGAAAAGCAACATATTTTCGATAAAGAGACGATTAGAATTTCAAACGCACTGTTGTTTGGTTGAAAAATGATCAAACTTTACTTATATAAAAATATTTAATATTATATAATTCGTTGAGTCTCTTTATTCTGGTTTATTCTATGGTAGAAATCTTAGATTGCCCTTAATAGGGTCCTTTACCTCAAATAATTTAAGAAAATATTCAAACTTACACACCCAACATAAATCATTTATCAGTAAAAAGATTTAACCATTAATCACTTCAAGAAAAATGTTACATTACTTTATGAGATCCTTTTTAATTTTATTCTCGTCGATCCCAACTGGATATTAAGTAGCGAATAAAAAGTCGCTGAGTGTAAAGCGGGGTTAAAGGAAGTCAGCGATCAGGTTAAACTTTTTCACTCAGGCTTCGACATTAAAAATGGAAAACTTAGATAGATTATTTGGCTAGGGAATGCGACTAGACATATGGAAATTCCCCTGAGATGGGTATCTTTTAAAATTCATGTGGACCTGCACTGAGATGGTCGTTCAGCAACCATGTCGCAGAATATTGTTGCGCTTTTAAACTTCTGAACTAGGAAAAATATTTGTCATATTCGAACTGCAAAGCTACGATGAACATATTTCACACCGAGAATTTTCTTCAAGAATGTTATTATCAAAATTTTTCAATTTATGTACTGTATATGAATCATGACAGTGATTATTTGAACTAAAATATTTTATGTCTGAAGAGTTCAGAAGAAAAGTTTTTCATGATAAAAATATAAATAAAAATCTGGTAAGTAAGTTCCTATATGAAATTTTGATGACTTTAGGGGTTTAAAATTACATTCTCAATCATAATAATGAGATTGAAATGGCACATGACACCTCTGAGATGTCTTTCAGCTACGAGAAATTCTGATAGATGCGATCAAAGAGAGAAAATTTTCCTTAAACCTTCATGAAAATGTATGAAAAAATGAAAAAAATCGATTCTAGTGCCAGACATCGTTAGGTAACGTCAAGATGTTTTGAAAAAGGAATCTTCTCCTAGCGCGGAAATGCCACTCTTTCTTATATTTGACGACGGAAATTAGAGCGTGTAGATCGCAAGACGTACGGAAAAGTTATACGACCAAAAAGGGAAACTTTTGTCTCTCAATCGTGTGAGAAGCCAGAAGGAAAACTCTACCTTAGTTTAAAGTTAAACGGTGAAAAATTGATAGGATTTTTTTCTTGATGAACTAATTCTGTCATTAAGGCGTGACTTAATTGGCACAACTCTTTAACACAATTCCATTCTACCAAATTAAAGTAAAAGTTCTTGCTCCCTTATACGGAAAGATTCGTGATAGAATGAATTTTTAAGTTCTGATTTTTGACATATTTTTGCATTTCTGTATACAAAGAAAACTAATATCAACACTGTTCGATATGTATTTGGATTTCACCGGATTTTTTATTCAGAATTTTTTTATTTTGGGCGTGTTTCAGGAAAATAGGGGGAAATGCGGCGCAGCGGGTGAAGGTGCACAGTGTTCTTTGTTAATGTTTTATTTAAAAAAAACTAATGTTTTATTTGAATTAAATTGAATGTCGCCTAGGTTGAAGATTTTTAATTCTATTCTGAAGTTAGTAAATCTGAAGTCGAAACTTAATTTAATAGAAAGTTATGCTGAGAGAAATGAATGTTAAAACCTAGATATTGAAGGATTATACGGTACCGAATAGCATATAGATATTAACACGTGTCTTGCTGAAATGTTAGGCTTAAATAAAAATATATATTTGGTTTTACTATCTGAGATGTTAAACTGAAACATTCAGATATTTAACTCGTTGTTAGAGCGCAGGCGCAGTTTGCGGTGAGTAAAAATGCTGTCAAAATCTGTCGGCCACTT
>JAUMHM010132820.1:0-38175 GCA_032362435.1 Melikaiella ostensackeni
CCATCACACATTGAACATTTTAACGCTGCTGACTACCAAGCAGCACATTGTTGAAAAATACGGATGTTGTATGACGCAAGGCGGAGAATACAGAAGAGGGGGGGACGAGTCAAGAAGAATCAACAGATTTTTGCTGACCCATCGCACCTTTTCAGCGTTCCCCCCGTTTCTGTCAAAAATCCCCCTAAATCCAAGAAGGTAGAGACTTTCTGGAGAAAGGTTTACGAAGTTCAATACCCATTGAATGAAGACAATGAGAAGATCATGCGTTTCAAGGAGCTATACGAAAATCTCATAACATCCAAGGAGCAATGCTCATCAATCACTGCCGATGAAGTGAAGAAAGCACTGAGAATCACGAAGAACTTCTCCGGAGCCCAAGGAACTACAGGCCAACCGTCTGCAAAGACGATGCAGCCTACAATCGCAATCTGTCGATGGCTTGAATTGCTCACCAGGAAGATTTTGGTTCAAACTCCAATAGATTTATCATCTGTATTTAGAAAGATTGAAGGTTCATGTACACATATTGGGATGCATAGAGAGTTTGAAGCCCCTCTGAAAAATCAGATTTACTATCTCCTCTGAAGAATATTGCGAGACAACTAACAGCGTCATCTTCCAAGGATGCGTCTCTCACGGCGAGAACATCAGCCCTCTCTTCCTTCCCATCACACTTCTGCCACTATCTCTCGCACTTCCCAATTCTCGTGGATACCTCTGCGGCGAGACTAAAATTCTCAAGCATCAGGTCACTCATATATTTGATATGAATGACTTAAAGATCTATGCTTCTGGAACAAAGCATCTCAAGGCTGCTCTATAGGCCGTCGAGGGGTTTACACGAGAAACTGTTATGTACTTTGGATTGGACAAGTCTGTCAAAATTCATTTGAGGCGAGGACGAATTGCTAGCGTTTGCGAAAACCCTGAGCTCGCAAACAGGGGTACTATTAGACATTTTTGCGCTGGAGAGACCTATCAATACCTAGGCGTGCCAGAGAGCCATGGAGGAAGCGCGAGCTCACGGCTCTTGATGTCGCCACACGTAAGATCATGCGTATGCGAAAGAGTTCGCGTATTAACTTGTTCAATCCGTGCATGTACATCCCACGCCGTGAGGGCGGGCGCGGTCTTCTAAATATCCAGTGTCTTTATGACCGAATTATCTCGAGTGTACTCGGAGCTCGCATCGTGGCAAATAGAAGAGATCCTCTTCTGAAAATGGTCAGGAACCACAAGGTGATTGGCAAAGGAGCGTTTCTTTACAAAACCGTGGAGCAGGCTGCCGAGACCCTTGGCCTGGATCTTAACATCAGGAGTGAGAACAGTGATTTCCATCTAGATGCCTCACTTCTGAAAGCCAGCGTGATGAAAGCAGAGGTCAACAACTTCCTCGAACAGATCCACGACAAGAAAATGCACGAAAACTTTCACAGAAATTCAAAAGATTAGTCCTTCTCGATGGAGTTAACGTTTACTTTCCCTAAATCATCCGGACTTAATTCAGATGCACATGCTATCCGTGGGTCCTACTCACGCGGGAACGATGTATCTCCACAAACACAATGCGGCCATAAGGGTGCTTTATTACGATCTTTGTCGCTTTTATAGTGTTAAATGCGACTCTGTCCTGCCGAATACTCCCAGAGAGATAGAGTCTATTATCGAGAAAGAGAGGTGCAAAATTTACGTGAACTACAAATTCGATCCAGTAGTCCATATTGACCACTCGAGGCCCGTATCGTACTCCTTGACAAAGAGAAGCGAATTATGTTCATGATCGAACTCTGGGATCGGGCCGACAGGAATATCACAGTCAAGGGGAAGGAAACAGGAGAGATATATCGAGGCTGTATAGGCGAACTGCGGGGAGTGTTCCGAGAATATTCGGTTGAAGTGATTGTCCTTGTCATCGGTGCCTTTTGAGGTGCGCAACTGACATTGGGACATAACCTTAAGTGCATACCCGCGTGCCGGAAAAATGCTAAGGCACTTGCAAGGTGGATGAACAAAGCTGTCATTTTCGGATCGCTCCGTGTCTTCAAGACACACGAGGGCTTCGCCGCCTCTTCATCGTGATTCCATCATAACATGTGGTCACCCATCTTACGGTTTTGAGGCGTGGGCATAAGTGTAATTTACCGCGGTTCTACTGGAAGCTAGTGTCATTGCCATCCAGGAAAGTGAAACAGGCTCCTAGTAGAACAACGGCACATTACATCTATGGCTACGTCTCACAACCTGGAGATGGGTGACTACATGGTACGATAAAATCCAATGAAGGGCCACGCTAAATCCTCGTGTATCTTGAGGACACGGAGCTACCCAAGAATGATAGCTCTCTGCATCCATCTCGCAAGTGCCTTAGTATGTTTTGGCACGCAGGTATGGCCCTAAGATTACGAACCAATGATGGCTCCACACCTCAGAGCACCGATCATAAGGACAATCATTTTAATTGAATATTCTTTAAACAGTCGCCGCAGCTCCCTTATAAGGTCTCGATACCTCTCTTCTTTTTCCTTATCCTCGACTGTGATGTTCCAGCCGCCCGAAGCCGAGAACTTGATCACAAAAATAGTTCGTTTCTCGAAGTCAAGCAGAACGATGTCAGGTCTCAAGTATTCAAGAGAGACTATTGACAAGAACTTGTAGTTCCAGTAAATTCGGCCCTATTCGTTCTTGATAATTGACTGCATAACACGGGAGCGTTCGGCAGGGGTCGCGGCGAAGTGTCTGAATTGAGTCCAGATGATTTGAGGGAAGCAAACGTTAGCTCCATGGCGATATCGATGGCTGCAAGCTCATATTTCGTCCATGGAACCACCCAGAACGAATATAGTAGAACCGTGACGGCAAGCGTATTAGTCGCAGATATCTTGTTCAAAGCCGATGGATTGGAAGACCAAATTTGTCGAAGGAGATGTTTGTATCTGCTCCGAGGAGACTTCTTCACTGATGTAATTTCCTAAATGTGGCTGTCAGGCACTCCTAGGTATAGGTAGGTCTCTCCAGCGCTAAGGTGTCTGATAGCCGTCCTGTCCACGAGCTCAGGGTCTTCGTGAATGCCAAAAAGTCGTCCTCGCTTTAGGTGAATCTTGGCACACTTGTCGAATCCACAGTCCATACCAATTTCTCGTGTGTACCCTTCGACGATCTTAAGAGCAACCTTGAGATGCTGTGCCCCAGAAGCATAGATCTTCAAGTCATCCGTATAAAATATATGAGTGACCTTATGCTTGCGATTATTAGGCCCGCCGCAGAGGTACCCACGAGAATTGCGTAGTGCGAGAGATAGTGGCAAAAGTATGATGCAAAAGATGTCTATGCATCCCACTATCTGTGGATGGATCTTCAAGCTTTCCAACAGACAGATAATAAGTCTATTGGAGGTTAAATCGAAAGCTTTTCGATAATCAATTCAGGCCATTGATAGTATGCAGCATCTTTGCAGATGCTACTGTTGGACAAGTCTCCTTCCTTCGGTACGAGTACAGTGCGTCCTGAGGCTAGCTACTTCGGAATGGGCCTCCTCATCTTTAAATATAAGGTGAAGATTCAGCCCAGATGTTGGAATGTAGAAGAAAACTTCTTCCACCACAAGTTCCTGATACCATCTGGTCCGGCAGCGGAAAAGTTCTTCGAGCTCCTCAGTGCCTTCTTCACCTCTTCAGCAGTGATTGATGGGCACTTCTCCTCGGTGGTTATGAAGTTGTCTCAAAGTTTCTTGAACGGATGATGTTCTCAGTGTCTTCATTTAATGGGTGTCAAACTTCGTAAATCTCCCTCCAAAAAGTATCGGCCTCCTCCGTCCTGGGAGGATTTTTTATAGAGAGAGGAAAATCGTTGAACAGACGCGATGTGTCAGCGGGAATCTGTTGATTCTCTCTGAAACATCCCTCTCTCTTCTGTACTATTCTCCTTGCGTCAGATAACACCCGTATTATGCTAACAATGTGCTGCTTGAGGGCCAGCAGCTTTGACGTGTTTAATGTGTGTTGGTCGCTCCTCAGTTCGCGAGCGAACATTTCGACACTTACCGTAAGGGGCTCACCAGATGTTATGTAGTCAATCACACATTAAATACCGGACGCCTTCTCGCTATCTCAGCCAATCTTCTTGATCAGTTGATGGAAGCGCCTTTCGGTCTTTTCATCCATCGTCGGCTTTACCCTCCGATTTGAATCGGCCAAAGCTCTCACCACATCATAAACTAAACAAGTGATGGTCCGGAAGTGTGACTTCTCCGAGAGATCCTCAAGAAGGGCGGCATCCATTTCAGCTAGATCTTGAGGCTCAGAAGGAAGTGGCCATAGGTGTAATTTACCGCGTTCCTACTGGTAGCCAGTGTCATTTTTCTGGGTAGCAGTCGCTCCCAGGAAGACCCTGCGTTGGCTGGTTGACCAATTTTTTAATGTGTGTGTGTGTGTGTGTGTGTGTGTGTGTGTGTATGTGTGTGTGTGTGATATACTACATGAAATAAGAAATCCAGAATCCAATTCACTTTTTAAGTATTTCGAAAAACATTGGTTTGAGGCAATCAAAAATACTTAAAAGACCAACTTTGCGACTTGAAACCATTATCATCTGTCACATGAAGTTACTGGTTGCTTTGGCAAGTAGTATGTGTAGGCGTCCGCGTGAGAAGGACCCTTACGGCTGGATCTAGTTTAGGAAATATTCGCATTTTTCTAAGTCAGGGTGAAAATCATCATTTTCGGATTTGAGTGGGGGATATAATCGGACCTATACTGAATCTATTGGTACCATAGTCATGTCTCGGAAGCAACCAGAAGTGGATATATTTCATGTTCGAAGAGAAAGTATAACATGTGCGCTCATGGCTCTCGCCAACTTTAGATGCGTTTTTTCTCGAAAGCCGGTTTTTCGAAGTTCAAACTTCAAAAATGCCCCGGTAACTTGTTTTCAACCTAAAGGTTTCGACATGGGCTCAGAAGGCAGGGAATTTATCCGGCTATATAACCCTATACGTAGATCCGCACCGGCTATAATGGCCTTTTTCATGCAGACGCCCACATATTGTGTGACGAAGGAAGTAAGTTAGAAAAGATCAGTTTATCCCGCTTAGCGTACGATATTTAATTTCACATATGTGTGAAAATGTCACTTTCATGTCTGTAGAGTGAGAAGAAAGTTAACGCTTACAAACCATGAGCGTCAAGGCAATCTTCGCTCATGCACATCAATCTGTATAGCCGACAGCACATCACGAGTTAACCATTTATCCCGTCCAATGGCGGTGATTCTTGAGAAACATCTGACTCCTTAGCGGGCGTCGACTTATAGTATTGGACCTTTAGTGCTAATCGGCATAAGTGAAATAGAGAATAGAGACAAGTAAAATTGAGAGATACGAGCTTTCCTTGTCTCTCGACGGTGATAGATGGGGAAGTTTTTTATCTTTTTCTAATAAAGGAGGTCAGGGAAGTTCGCTACCAATCACCTTGCAGAGACGTTTCCAGATCGAATTTCTTGATTTTTTATCTCTTTTTATTCCTTATTTCACTTTTGTCAGGCCAACGCTAGCGGTCCAGTACTATATATCGATGTGAGCGGGACATGAGTTTCTTCGACCCGGTCTCTAAGGAAGAAAGTAACAGGATTTGCGATGTGCGTATTCGCGAGAATTGTTTTAATGTTCGTTGGATGTAAACGGCAACTTATTTCTCGTCCTACGAGAATTTTTAGATATTCAGACTATAAACTAGGGTAGGAAGATTACAGCCTAGTAGGAAATTTTGAACTGGCGTGGTGTTGCGACAGTACTGGCCAGTGTTAGAGAGAATTGGCGGGATACTAGTGGCCCAATACTGGCGTAGAGCTGGCACAAGCTTTGGATGATAACGCTGTTCGCTTCTAAAGTACTAATTGCCTACTTCAGTGACCGTACTGGGCTTCAGTATTGTCTCGAAATCGCGCTAGTACCGCAGAAGAATTTCTGATACTGGCGTGGTACAGGCATAATAACGGATGGCAAATGGCACGGTACTGGCATTACTATCAAAGGTTACTCGGCTGGGAGTCGGTATTAGTTGCTGAGACGGTACTGGCTTCTATACGCTATCCAAAATTTGAAACAATATTGCAAAAAAATTGTTGTATTAGGCACATGCCTCATTTGCAGATATATTATTTATATACTTATAATTAATCGATAGTTATAATTTTTTTACACTTATATAATAAACATAATTTCGGATGCATGCTAGGGGTGGCGGGGGATTCGAACCTAACGCATGAACCAGAACTAACGCTCGCAAGTCGACTTGACTCTTTTAACCATTACACTATCACGCAAATTGAAACCTGTGACGAAAAATCGAGATGCATTTTTCTGCATATAAGTACTTGATGAAATTGCTTTATTAAACTAACTTTTTGTGAAAGTTAACTAACGTACATAATTTTTGAGCAGTTTCTAAAATTGCACTTTCAAATATGTCAAAATATGTCGATAAACATTGACAATACCTCAAAATTGACAACATTTTCAAAGATTTCCAAACATAGATCTTTCAAAATCAGAAACTTATGCAGAATGAGAATTCTTAAAAAGTCTCAAAATTAAAATTGTTCAAAATTTGAAATATCTTGAAAGCAGCTCGAGACACGTCAGTCATAACAAAATTTTAGGGTTCTAAAAAAGGGGATGTACCCGCATTCCTTTTCTGGAAGATATCACCAAATTTTCAAAAATTCTTAAAATGCAGTTATTTAGCTATTGCTTCTTGCTATGAATTGCTAACATTTGATAATTGTTTGAATAAACTAAATTAACAGTTAATTACGCTGAAAGAACAAAGATCAAATGCCGAAGAATAGCCAAATAATGCATTTGTTAATTAAGTTTGTTCAAATAATTATCAGAAATTGGCAATTCATAGCAAGAAATGGTTGCTGAATAACTCGCTGTTAAGTCCGTGAAAGAAGTGGAATTTTATTTATAAATACATAACACGGTAAAAATTTGTTTAAAGAATTGTTGTTCATAATAAAAATTATTTTTTGTCATCAAAACGTCCTAAAAAATTTAGAATTTAGTTAGTCACAGTTGATTGCGTCGAAAGAACCAAGTTTGTACGTCCAAAAATAACCAAATAATGCATTTGTTGATTAAGATTGCCTAAAAAATTATCCATTTTCATTGGATGACCAAATGTGATACTTATAGTAGGTCTCATTTTTAGGTAATATATAATCAATTCCGTAGGAAAAAACCTGATTTAATCCATCATAAATACCTGATATGGATGAGAATTGTTTATAAAACTCGCTTACAAAATGAAAAATTATTCATGAACATTCAATTACTCAACTAAAAAACTCTTTTTCTACATAAATTGTTGCAATTCATTGCGAATCAAGTGACGAATCGCTGCTAATCCAAGTATTTGATGAAAACCGGTATACTTTAAAAGTCAAAAATGTTTTTTTCCATCTTTGTTATTAAACAGAGCGAAATAATTTTTTTCGAAAATCTATCATGGCAGTTTGATGAGGAAGTTCATTAGGTCTCATTTGAAAAAAAAACTTCAATTCAGATCACGATTGTCGTCTGAAAACCAATTTGTCTACGGACGTTTTTTTGCCCCACTGTGTACCAGGATAGGCGTGTTACCTTCTCTGAGTAGCATGAACTAATTGGTTTAAATCAAAGACCAACATGATCGAATCACTTTATTGTTGATTGTTTAACTAATGTTTCATTTTTGAAATGTAACGTTTGACTGGAATAATAAAGAAAATAGTAGTTTTTCGCAAATTTTTTAACAAATTTCAATATTTCCTCTTATGTTAACACTTCTCGTTATTCACCCATAATTTTTAAAACAATTTTCGTTTGTTTAAGCAATATGTTTGTGCAAAATATCAAAGACTTACACCTGCTCAAAATAACTTGAACTGGTTACGTTAAATCGAAAGTCAACAAAAACGGTTAACTAATCATTTCATGTTTTTCAGAAATATGGAAAATTTTGTCTGATTCGTCCGAAAAAATTATTTAAAAGAATAAAAATTGTTGAAAAAATTATGGGTAAGTAATGAAAAGTGTTACAATGAGAGGAATTGAAGAAATTTTTTGGAAAATTCGCAAAAAACTACAACTTTTCTGCATTACTGCAGTCAAAAGTTACATTTTAACAATGAAACGTTGTTTAAATAATTAACAATGAAGTGAATTGATCGTGATGATTTTTAAATTAAACCAATTAGTTCATGTTATTCAGATAAGGTATAAATTTTGTATATTTGGTCGAAAATAAATTTATTTTGAAAAATGTGATTTGTTTAAACAATGATGGGTAGCTTGCGAAAATACCAGAAATATAGGAATTTTTTCGGGTTTGTTGACAAATTTGTAAGAAATAGAAAATTTTCTGCCTTATTCTAATCAAAAGTTACAATTTGAAAAATAAAAAGTTGTTTAAACAATAAACAACAAATTAAATCGACTACTCTGATTTTTTATATTGCCTAACTAGTTAATCTCGTTGTGAGGTTACTAATAATTTGAGATAAAATCTGAAAAAACATTGTTTAGACTAATAAAAATTGTTTAAAAAAATAATAATTAATAAAAGTACATGAAACGTTTTGATTTGAGCACTAAAAGCGATCTGTGATAACAAAAATACCCCAAAGAAATATTTACGACCAATATGCCTCAAAGTACTTGATCCTCGTTTAGCGGGTGGTTCTTGGGGCAAGCTGGAAGGAGTTGAGGAGGGGGTCAAAATCAAAAATCAATCCGTACAGCATATTCAGGGAAGTGATTTTAAGAAGTCCATGTAATTTGAACTCGTTTCCTTGAAATGTACGCCTCCCAGTTTCATATTCGTAAAAATGGGGGTTTTCCCTATGTATTTCCAATAGGAAAATTGAGAAGATGGACGGAACCTCTAAACGCTGTCTGACCGAAAAAAAATACGTATATACATTTTTCTGGAACATCACAGAATGAGCCATTATACCAACTGAAATTCGAAATTAGTTTTTTTTTTTGACCAATAATAATATTGGGAGAGATGGAAAAAAGGAAGGTTGTGGACAAAATTATTACCAATTCCTGTCGGTTTTTATTTAGCGGGCGCAAAATTTCCATTTTGTTAATTGATTGTGAACAACGCAAGAATATACACCGTTCGCACTGTTATAGGTGTGTTTGGAAAACGGGGATGAGGGTAGGTGCCAAAATCACTACCAAGTCCTGTTCAACATTATATAAACAAATACAGCGGCAAACTGGTCATATGAAAAACATTATTTTTAATCTCGGAACAAAGTACTTGAATAAACTCATTGTTGATTAAAAGTAATGAGGATATTCTCAATATACCTTTAAAATAGCCCCAAGAACATTGAAAAATGTTCAATATACAAATAAAGGCTAAATGGCTTTTATTTTTAAGACTTCTGCCCTTCACATTCCACGTGACCTAGAGCTAAGAGAATGGCGCAACACCAAGTACCCTAACCTTCGTGATGCAGATCAGATCGCGACTCTCTGTCGTTTAGGACAGGAAACTCTGCTCTGAGATGAAGCATCTAGAATGAAAGTGATGGGGGATCAAGCCATGACTAGAGATGTACATTCTTTATGTATAGTATAGGCACACGCGCTATCGTGTCGAGTACCAGTCAATTGCCTTGACTAGCTGTGTCTACTGGCATCTACATTCTTTAGTGCCATTGTGCTACATTCATAGCACTCCACAATACTATGTTTCTCTAGCCAGTAGATACTAATTTATCAATCCTACTACACCCACTTTCCGTTACTCAACACGGTTTATTGACTTCCATTGCGATCTCCTTGAGATACACTTTTTCAATTTATCAAATACGTTTACATTCACTTGCGTTTATTGTTTCAAAATCAGAAACACTGGCACGTGGAAATTACTTGTGTAGAATTTTAACACGGAGACAAATGGAAGTGAAAAATTGCTGGTAGTCCAGGTATTCATTACTGAAACGGAATTGTAGAAGAATTCACGTGAGAAACTAGTTCAATGATTCAAGTGCAATCGTCGCATTGACTCCTTCAAGCAACTAAAGAGATTACTGTTCGTCGATGCACAGTGGGGAAGAATCGTCAAAACAAGGCCAAAAGTCCTATTTATGGAGTTTACGATATAACCTTCAAATTGCTAAAATTATATTTTAATATAACCAGTCAATCATGTGGTATAATATTTTTAATTAGCATGAACTTTTAACACGTTCTTTAGCTAAAAAAAGATGACCCCATAATAGTTACTTTCTCGCAGATTTTCTATCTCCAGTTTTAACAGCTTCACACTCAACATTAACATAAAGAAAATGATCAAGTCTTGCAAGATTAGTAGGAGCCGAAATATTTCTGTAGGGTAAACCAAACTTTTGAAACTTCCATGCAGAATTAGTGGGAAAAAATTAATTTGGAAATGTGTCTGCAAGTGATACAGCAAGAGCATACTCGTATTATATGAGTTTCAAAGAGAAGATCGAAAAAGATCAATGTGATCTTTCTAGAAATCAGTTCCTCATAATCTCTATTTCAAACCCTAAAAAAATGTCTTGCGGTTTTTTGGGGTATCGGAAGTTATTCTGAAAATTCTATCCAACTAACCTTCAAACAAATTAAAAAAAATATTTAACTCCATTATATTTTCACAAAGTAAGCACTCAATTCATAATATTGAAATTCGTTCTTCATCTCAACGTTTATATCATTTAATCTTTAAAAATTTGAACATGTATCCTTGAATATCCTGAACATTTGATTAATATATGTAGATTTTTGTATTTTTAAGATTTGTTAAATAGTTTGTTCCTTCATTTCATTTTGTATGCATTTATAATTTTTTTACTATATCTATTTGGAATTGAAAAAACAAAATCGGTACATAACTACTATTCAATCAAATGAAAATATTTGTTACTTATGTGAAGACCGCAACTTCAGGTGCGCCATTCTCAATTTTAAATTTTTGACAAAATATTTGGTAAAAATGACCCAGAAAACCTCTTATAAGTGGCTTTCATGACAATTCTACGATATTTTTGGTAAAATGATCCGATGTTTTGAATCTGTCGTTTTGAATTTTGTATTTTTGATACGAAATTCGTTATCAGCAATCCCAAAAACCTTTGATAACAAATGAAGGTTCAAAAAATCAAAAGGGCGTAACCCATATTTCTGAAATTTTACACGGCGTCAAAAAACGTTGCCATTTTGTCAATTGTTAACGAAAAAATCTGAAATTTTTACTGAATGCTGCTCGTGTGACCCAACATTGAATCCTGATACTATAAATATAAAGTCAAAACTTCACAAGATATCCGAAAGAAAATTATCAAACTGCTGTAGCTGCAAAGCCGAAAACAATCAAAAGGTCGTATCTGCGCTGTCTCTCCGTTCCTTCTTCGAAACTCGTTGCCGCGGAGTTTGGCCACTTGTTGCTCCTTGCGTTTATCCACTATAATCGTAATTCTGAAGGAGAAAGCAACATGTACCATACATCGAAATGTGAGTAAAGACATAGGGAACGTTACCTTGATGTGCAGAAGTCGATTTTTCAGAAAAAAGTTAACTTTTTGTCCAATTAATGCAGCGACGTCAACCACGGGCATACACAAAACCTAGTGCCTATACCGCTACAGAAAAAGTCAGGCCTGTTTCAGGCTATTTCCAGCCTCGATTTGAATGATTTCGTCTCTAGAGATAACTTGCCTGTTTCACGACTTAATTTATAGCAGTCGAACCTCGAGGTTATCGAAGTGGGACAAGCAATTAGAATGATCAAGATCTCGCTATCCTAAAATCTTCATTCAACTAATCTCTTTTAACACGTTAAAAATTATTATTTATTTATTTGAATGCATATATTTATATGTGCCAACCTACATATTTATATTTATATACGGTATTCCTCTGATGGTGAATCTAAAAATGCCATCTGCTTTTACGTATCACGTACAGCTTATGAGATGCATACAAAATATGATATATTTTGAATATTTCAATGCAAATTTTAGATATTTATAATTATAAAAACCCGTAGATTCTGTCTTTTTAACTTTCGGATTTCTATTTTTAACCCAGGCAATACGTACTCTTACCTGGAAAAAATTGCAGAAGAGATGAAAATTGGTAAATCATTACATTTCGACATCCTCAAAGACATACTAAGTTTTCGAAAAACTCCCCCCCCCCCCTAGACTTCGCCCTCATCTTGAAAAGTAGCGCCCAAAATCCGTTTCTTCAAAATATCTCCTGTTTGGTGCGGCTTAGAAGAAAAAAGTTTGCATAAAAATTAAAGTGGATAAAATTTGCTACAACTTTTTTTGAAAACATTTTTTTGTTAAAAAAATGACCATGTTGATGATGTTCTAATATTCCCGGAAAATCACTCTCGGAGTGATACCGATCTGAATGTACTTTTCGGGGTGTTAGAAATTTTTTATTTTTCTCTAGTTAGAAAGATTGAAGAATTTCTACAGTAATCAAAGAGGTTGACACCACGGATTTTTTGAGCAACTCAATGGCCCAATGGATGATGGTAAAACATCTCCATGAAACCATCCTCGAAGTGATACCGATCTGAATCTACTGTAAGGGGTGCTAGAAACTTCTTCTCATCCTCTGCTCAAAAAGATCGGAGAATTTCTGTAGTAGACAGTGTGGCTGGCAACACGAATTCTTTTAACTTCATAACCCAAGGGATAATGGTATAACATCCTCATGAAACCGAACTCGGAGTGACACGCATCTGAATTTTCGATCCGAATTTTCTACATGTTAACTCTTTGAAACCTTAGTAATTGCATTTATGTTAGGAGGAAGGTTCAGCAATGGAGCGCCCACCTGTTTGGACAGGGGGCGTGGCAAGAGGTATAGAGCGGGCCCCTAATTTGTCGAGGGGGCGTGACCAGAGGTATAGAGCGGGCTCCTTATTGGTCGAGGAGACATGGCCTAGACTATAAATCGCCCCCCTTCTTCGTCGTGGAGTGTGACACGGGTTATAGAGCAGGCTCCTGATTGGTCCGTGAATAATTAATTCTAGGTGTTGGAAGAGGGCAGATGGTAAAATTAGTGAAAGAGGGTCCACAGGGCCAAATGTTGAATGAAGAAGGGATTTTCCAAAATGCAGGATTAGGGTCTTGGTGGGGCATATGTTAATGGAGGAGGAATTTTTTAAAATGGTGAAAGAGGAACAGTTGGCAGGGAAGGCAGGTGAATGTATCAATGATCTAGAATTATATTATATATTTATGAATTTTGTTCTTTCTACTTTTCAAAATTTTTTGACCAAGTGTAAATACATATAAAATCTAACTGATGAGGGCTGTGTGATTATATTATAAAATAAAGGAATGCTTAAGAATAACGAGACATCTGTTCGTAATAGACATAGATTATAATAAGTATAGAGTAACGAGTTTTGATAAACATGATTGTACACAAGACTCTAGTTTATTTAAACGAAACAAGTAATTGTGAGAAGCGCCGGTTTCAGAATCAGACGACATGTACAACTGTCCAGTGTGATCCTGGCAGATGGCTTGCATCACAGTTTAGAACTACGGCACTAGGTTTAGACCAGAACTTTAGGATTTTGTCACCCGGGAACTGCCCAAGAGTGTGGGCCTGTGTTAGCTGAAGACACTGTAATATCTCAAAACTGTTCATCGTCGACAGGTGCGTCTTCATACGTGTGATATTGAAAACTGTCTGTTTTAAACGTGGTTGGCTATATTATATCCACATCGGAAATTACAGCCCTCACATCCGTCTTTGAATTTTTTTAAACTGCTACTGCCGTATTTTCTGGTTTCTTGTCCTTGATGCTGCATAGTCGTTGTTTCTCTCGTTATTTTTCGATCAATCGTTTCAGTTGAATGGTATTGTTCAAAGCACAGGTGAAATATTCTTCCTTTTTGGCACCATAATGAAAGCAATATACACGACTATGAGCAAATTTTTTGAATAATGGACAAGTCAGTTCCTCCAAATTGACAATTTGCCTGCTAGTGATTTTTTGCAAAAATTGTGCCTTTTCTCGTCCTGGTATGTAGATTTGTCCTGCTGTTCCTGCAACGTCTCGTAGATTGGAACAAATGAATTCGATAGGTACATCACCTTCAAACCACTCTATCCCGTGGTGAAGGCAGGTTAACCAATTATTCTGTTGTTTAGCACAGCCTGAGAGTTCCCAGAATGGTTATGGTGGTGCAGAAATCCAGTGACCAGAGAATTCGTGATCTATTGCGATTACAGCCACTTCTTTGGGAATGAGGTTGTCATCCAAATCGCGAAAGCCTTGAATGTCTACAACGTAATCCACCATTTTGTCCAGTAGACGAGGGCATAGACTATGTAACTCTAGGTGTCTACAGAACTTTGAACCAAGAGACTTTAGACAGTTATACAACGCATGTTGAGTCCTGCAGATTTATATAAGCCCAAGGCATGCAACGGTTTCAACCGCCCTCTCTCTGAAGCACCCCCTCATTTACGAACATCATTAACCGTTACGATGTGATACGTGAAGAGTTCGTCACAGTCTTTCGAGCAAATGACCAGGTGTATCTAAGCACCGTAGTCTGCTATGGCCTGTCTGGATGAGTCAATTTCGAGGACGTTATCGTATTCCGAGTATACGATGCAGTTGACAGTTTCCGTTAGCATTTCTTCTAGTCGAACTTCTATTCTGAGACTACCGTGTTTCACGAGATTCCAGTAGGGGTAGAAATGTGCAGAAAGATCTGGTGTAAGATCAAACGCGAAAAGGCAATATCCATTTACGTAGTCGTGTCGATCAATGTTATTTCCCTCATTGAGAAAATAAATACCGGTACCAGAAAATGAGGGGCGATGAGCTTCAACATAAAGGTTATCTTTTGTGAAATCTTATTGTAAAAGTTTTAAAGGTATTTGCATGCCATCGACGTGTAAGAGAAATGGTTCATTTTATAATTCTTGAAGTTGTATGGATTTTTATGACGAGCACCATTGAAAGCGGTGTTGTCAACAAACCCGATAATTATTCTTTTAGGTAGTTGACCGAGAATCACATTGTCTAGTGTCTCGCTGTGTACGAGTATACCAGCATGAATGGAAAGGGCCTTCACCTCGACTCTAGTGATCGGATATTTGGCTGTACCTTGAGAGAGGGTCCTGGCGTGAGCGAGCAAAATTCCAGGGCTGATTCTTGCCCGTCGAACAAGAAGAGATGCTTCTTCGATATGTAGGTAGGCGCTTCCTGTGAGATTCATTAGGCAAAAGGCGTCTTTCGAACGAACAAGTCTAAGTCGAAGTTCTACACCGTTTGACAACAAACTCTATGGGTGAGTCGTCTGTGAGGGATGAAACCGGTTTGTAGTGAACCCATTGAGAGTTTTCCATTGAAGTTTAAGTAGGCGGTAGTGAAAAAAGGTCCAGTTCAGACTTTAAACATTCGCAAAAATGAGAATGTAGGAAAGACGTGATCACGGTTAATTAAATATTTGTGAAAATATCGTATTATGTTCTTTCATTCGTTTTTCTACGCCTTGAAGGTTTTGCTTTCTTGACACTTTTACTTTTCGTCTTCTTCTTGATCTTGGTAATTCTCTTGACCTTTATCGTTTTTTCCCCGTTTTAATTTTATTTGTTCCGGCGAAGTATAGAGTTCTAGGTATACCAATCAACTGAGCTCGATGCGCCATCCCCATGGTCTTTTAGCCAGAGACACTCATGAGGTTCTGTACCTTGTCCATAGCTTTTCGTTTCAATTTTCCACCTCATTCCTCAAACTGTGTTTTAATTGCGCGTTTGAGCACCGCGTGTTAGGAACGGTAAAACTCGATGAAAAAGTCCACCGAGGAAACTCCTTATACCATGGCCTCTTAGATAGGGCGATCCAACGTATATTTGTGAGATCCTGCCACCTCCATTTTGTGAAGTATAATAATCCCCCTGATGACTCATCGAGGGCTAAATTCATACTTAATCTATTCGTTTGAAATGAAGCGTCACAGTCAACGATCCGTATTCAGATGGTATGGGTTGACCGAGGTTGTCCCTTATACTGATTTCGAGTGTTCGGAATCGTGCATTAGGTACAGGTATGTGATGATGAAAATTGGGTGACTTGTGCGGAGCCATATGCATAATTTTTGTTATCTACGGACACGATTCGTAAGAGTGGAGCCTTTACTTCCCCTGTGATGTGTGGTTCACAAATATCGCAATGAATAAATAGTTTTTCTGGCAAGCCATATGTTAGACTCGGTGGATAACATGCCCTGTACGCGTCAACTGGTTACAGGTCATCCGGACCTAATCCGAGGATGCGAGAAAGTTTCTGACTAACAAGAAGATAATGTGGCCCCATTAACTCACAATCATCAGAACAGATTTCTCCCAGAAGATCGTAACGGTTATCCATATTGCCTTGTTTTATCTGAAAATGTTTACTAACAAAGGGTGTGTTATTTATAGCATGTACAAGGATATCTATACCCATATAAAACCCCGGTGGAAAAGAAGATACTATTGGTTGTGTCCATTCACCAGACAAAATAACCGTTTCTTTATCTTTGAATGATGCGTGATAATTATGATCCGATCCCCCATTATGCTGGATTAGTCTGGGTAAGGGGTATTGAGAAGTAATGTCACTACCAATGAGTGAATCAGAAGCCATGCTATTATTATAGGATTTTCGTTTCACGTGTGCTACCTCAACATCTGAAACCGTCAAAAGTGCAACTTGATTCTATAACAAAGGTCCAGGTCTAATGTGAAGGAATGATCGAGGAAGCTGTATTTCTTTGAGTGCAACAGCCTAACGGCCTTGTAAACGTATTTCCTGTGGCAATTGCATCGTATAATGGGTAATTGTATTGTCTGGAAAATATTTCATACTACTGTCACTTGGTAATATTAAATAAAACTGATTCTCATTCATTTTAAGGCTTTTAAATCAGAGGAGTGTATCCGGGAATTGAATTTATCAGGATATCCTGACCACTTGACAAGAAATTTTTTTCTTGCCCCACGTCCGCGTGTGCGAATCACTTTTTCAACAATATATCCATCGTTGTGCACGTCTATATTTGTAACGTCTGCTAATTCTTGCTCGTAGAAAAGTCCGTCGATCTCTTTACCAGCTAGATCTTGCAATTTGTAGACAATGGGTGAATTAAATCTGCAGTTTCTAACACATTTGACAACGAATAATTCTTCAGACCAGCCTTCTTCGTATTCTTTCTCGAAGACACCTCTTGGTCGACTGACACGAACATGATCACCTGCTTTATATTTAGCCTTTTTAACCAACTTTTTTATTCTCTGAAACCGTCTTTGAATATTATTATGCGCTTCCGCCGCGTTGCAGAGAGTGACTTTAGACGGACACATATTTATATTTGAATGTTGAGCATTGCTGTAGGCAAACACAAGTTTTTGTAAAACACCGATGTAACGGTGTGTGTTCTGATGCGTGAAAAAACCCCATATACGTTCTTTGAGAGAACGGTTGAATCGTTCGACGACGACCGCTTCAACAGTCGGATCGCAAGAAATACGAAAAGTTATTTGACGACTCCGTAGAAAAGTTTGAAAATTTACACCGAGAAACTCCTTCCCCTTGTCGGTCTGAAGGGTAATTGGAACACGATTATTACTCTTCTGAAGAATGCGTTCGAAAGCGTTTTTCACCTCAGATGCTGTTTTGTTTTGGAATGGCTCAACCCACGAGTACTTGCTTAGTACGTCAATCACAAATAAAAGATAAGTATATTTACCGTTCTCTGTTTTTAAAGAATGCAAATCTACCAGATCTATCTTCCACACATTATCAATGTTGTCAACATTATTGTAATTTGCCCGTAAGTACTTTTTTCTATAAGGCCTGTGAAGATTATAGGCGTCTTAGCTTTCAATCCAATCAACAGCGTTCTTACGTGTAATTTTACCACGTGTGGCAGTCACAGTTTTTCCCATACCAGGATATGAGGCTGGATGGGACGGGTCATAGTACAGTTTATTCTAAAGCTGCATTTTTACCTCACAGATTGAAGTTTAACCAAGATCCTCTTGGTTTCTGTTTCTTTGTTTTCGCTACTCCTTCATCTGTAACCACTCGTCGTTGTCTGAATGAAAGGAATCATAAAGCTGGGATTTACTTTTATTAGAACGCGCGCTTCTGTTTCTCCTTGCAGAAATGGGGGTTGATTTTGCTCTCGGGAAGGTAGCACTTGTTTGCGAGCGGTTCTAATATGACTCGTTCCCCACGAGCTCTTTTGGTATAGATATGTCGCGCAAGAAAGAGGCAAACTGACGTCTACCTGGAACGGACACAATTCTTCTAAGTCTCACTGCGTCATTTATAATATAAACAATAGTAGACCCTTCTACACGAAACCCATCGTTGAAGACGTTGCCTGATCGATCCCACTTGAGTCTGCCCTTAATATCCAATTTTTTTAATTGTTCCAGTGACAACTCCTTTTTGGCTTTATAAGTTTTTGGTACAGAGTCAACTGTGTCCTCTGTCGGTAGAATTAAGTCGTCTGTATTATCGTTGTCTTCACCTCCACTGTCTTTATTTTCGCAATTTCCTTCGACTTCTGTTTCAGCTAGCAACGGTTCACGTTTTTCACCAGGAAAAAAGAGAAATCGTTGCAACACCTGTTGGTACATTCGCCATTTTTCTGGCTCGTCTTTACTATATGGTGAGTATAAAATTTGGCTCATTTCCGAATCAAGCTGGCTGATTGTATTTCCAGGGATCTGAGTAGTTGGAAAAGTAAAATTGGAAACATCTTGCTGATGATTTTGTGCCGTAGGTATTTGTTGCTGTTTCTGAATTTGTTCGACACGTTCGCTAGGTATTAGTACCATTTTTCGGGCATGTTCTATATTAATATTTTATTCAAATCAAGATGATGATGACGAATATAAATTTGATAATAGAGCACCGATAATGGGTCCATTTAAAAGTGGTAAAAAGCCTTCGTTTCCAACAATAAATTTTTGTTTACTTTTCCACGTGCCCTTTTTTCAGCTAATTTTCTTGAAGTGTGTCGATGTCTTTTCAATTTCTCTTTCTCGCTTTGCTTTAGAGGAACATTTCCGATTAACAGATTGAACGCGCACTCACATATACACTTTATAAGCTTTGGATTGGCTGTCTTAAGAACAGCGCGACGATGGATAGCATCCATCTGGCACAGGGCTCGTAACACGGTGGCGTTTTTATCGCTAAAGACTTTACGTGCGTGCGACTTCATTATAAGCGTACAACTGGTACCATCGTTGCACTGTCATATATTTTTATACCCCTTGCAGGATTGTAAACATAGTGGTAGGGATCGTTTGGAAAAATACAGGTTCTGGATCGACAGTTATCGGGTGTTGATTGCTTGAGATCGAAAAGAAGATGTCCATGTGGTGGCAAGGTTGCATCGTGATAGGTCTCCTGTAGGAAACGAGGACTTTCCAGACACACTTGGCGGGCAAGATGTTGTGTTTGTGCTCTACCTCTAGGATTTTTACGTACAACTATATAATTTGAATTGAGTGAAATCTCGCGCTGTCCATGTCCCTGATAAAATAAATTTCAAGTAATATAAATTAAACTCAAGTTTTTGTGTTGACTGCCTTTAGTAAAAAGGTCCATTACCATATTGTTTGACGACTTTCTTATAAGGTCGTCTACTATTACGAGATTGTGCCTGGATCGTTAGAATAGTCACTGGATTGTGGCAGCCCCTCGTGAAAGTCCATCCTTTTTCCGTACTCACTGTATGACTGTTGCCACTCGTCGTGATAACAAATAATACGCGCGAAGGAAACATCGCACATGTCGTCGATATCCTCAAGAAATTTTTTAACAAGAAATGTTTCGTCGCACCCTGTCGGACCACATATCATGGACGTAAATGGGTGCTTCCAACGTGGACCCATTTTGGTTTATAATAGGGGAAAAGGCTACCTACTCACGCTTTTATACGTTTATTCGCACGTACAAGACGCATGCGTAATGATAAATATGTTGGAAACATAGGGACCGATATTATAGTTGGAAAAGCATCTACGGTGGAAATCGGCAACGCCAGTTAGCTGAAGGAAACGCCCGGCGCGACCAGGTGGAACAGCTTTTAGACCTGGGTGCAAATGCTAGACTGTCTAGCTTGTAAGTCTGTCAGTGGCGGCGGAAAACAGCTCAATGGTCGGGGAACATAAGGGGCTAACCCATAAAATTTTCGGAATCAACTTTTTTAGCTTTTTTTATTGTCCAATCTGTCCTACGGATTATGCTTTTTGTGAAAGTGAAAAAATACAATTTTACTGTTTTATAAAAAATTGCAAAGTTTTTGAAAGGGATATCCCAGTAGGTACTAGGGGAACATGAGGGGTTAACCCCGTACAGAGTCTTATGGAGTTTCATGATTTTTTGTTACTTCCGCGAGGTTTGAAGAATATAAAACTAGTCTGCGATGCAATCTACCAGTTTTGAAGGTAGGTATCGGTACTACGACCACGTATTTGTACTTATCTTACGTCGAAACATAAATACGAGTGCGAGTTGTTTGTCAACAAGTGACGTGAGTAAGTCTTCCTCGTTTCTTTTTCTATCTCACACAATTATACATTAAAAATATCTGTGAATTGCAGTAAGATTATTGTTGCAGACAGTTTTTGGAGCCAATTGAACAAAACATCATCCCCATAAGTCGCTTTTTCGCATAGAAAAATGAGAAAAAGTGATAAGCGTCGCGCGAGCCGTCGTCGTGGTGAAGAGTATACGTCTGTTTCTGGGAAAAGTGTCGCAGCCAAAATTCAATCAGCCCAAACAGTTATGGAAAAAAATACGATTCAACATATTTTTCATTTGAAATAGTGACATTTTGACATTATTATTGCCTCTGCTAGAATTAAAATACGAAACTGGAAGGAAAATGAATGATATAAAAACTTCACTGGGTCGATAAATTTTTGAACGATTCATAACGATTATGTAAACATTTTTGAAACTGTCTAAAAAAAAGATTAATTATTATAATATACTTTTAATGAGTTCCATTGACTACTATTTTCATTGATCGTTCTTTACATGTAGCGTGAACGTTGGCATATCTTGAGGGTTAGCCCTTTATGTTCCCCGAGTACCCCTTGGAATGAATGTTGTATATGTTGTATATATGTTGAATGTTGTATATGATACAATTTTCTACAAGTATTGTTAACGCTTACAAGAAATTGCACGGACTTTGGAAATGTTGCAGTTTCTCCGTGTTCCTGGAAAATTTTTCATATGAAGGTTAGCCCCTTATGTTCCCCGACCATTCAGCTGTGACCATCGCGCGGCACCGTCTCCTGAAAAGCTTCTACCTAAGACGGTGCCTCCATCGCGGGGCCCGTGCCGCGTTCTAGCCATGCTTGTATAAGACATTCTTTTCTCCCACCTATACAAAGATGAGTTTCCGTATCCACAAACTTTCAGGTTGCTGCTGTCTAAGAAGTTTTTGCCCTGAAAAAATTTCTTTGTTCGGAAAAGTATGAGTTTCTTTTTTTTTTTTTTAAATTTCTCTCAATCAGAAGAAAAACAGAAATGAAAAATTCAGCAAAACTTTTCAGAAGTTGAAAACATTTTTATTTAATTTTTCTATTTTCATGCATTATTATTATATTTACTTTTATTTCATTTTTTCCAGTTAGAAATTTTAAGATTTTGAAATGAATAATTTCAATGTCTTCATAAAAAATATTTTTTACCTACCTTACGGTTTCTTGAACGCTGTTGTCTATCATTTGTTTGACAAGTTTCTACCACATCGAATGGCTCCCTTGGTATCTCTCTCTCTCTCTCTTTCTTTCCCGTCAAACCTTATGAGTTTTTCCTCTCAATAGCTCTAAGCTCGAGACTCTAAAGTATTAACCCACTTTAAACTATTTTCTTTTTGAGAGAAAAATTTTTCAGAAATTGAAAAAAAAGACTTTAATAGCTTATCAATTTTACATTTTTTATTTTGAATAAATCGAATATATCACAGATGTTTTTTAAATAAATTTTTCGGATATCACGGACAAAGGCTTTTGGAAGACTACTCGGACAGGGCGGAATGACCTTTCGAAGTGTCATCGGCGCTTTTTTTGGTTTAGAGAAGACCTTCATTGAAAGTCTGACAGGTATTTCAACACCTTCTGAAATCAAACAATAAAAAAATAATAAAAATACTGTATTTTCAATGATTAAAACATTGTATTTTTTTCTTTGAAATGTTTATACGTACGAATATCGACGAGTCAAATACATCCATTCGGAATGAACCCCGGACGTGGTGGTGGAACCAAGTTTGGCTGATACTCTCCCGATCCTTGATCCAGTGGCCGTATAATTAGTATTTCTGAAATCAAAAAGAAAAAATGGTTAGGGGGGGGGAAACGCGTATGACAGACATGTTCCTAATGATAAAAAGATTATTTTTTGTTGTTGTAAATAACTAAACTACATTGTATAATTATCGTTTGCCCGTGTGTATACGGAAAAAGGTAGGGAGAATCAAAGAAAGTGAGAGAGAGGTTAATTTATTAAAAGAAAAGAAATAGGTACTAATCGTGTGGTTCTTTGTAACGGTATGGAATAGATTCAAAATTTTCCAGGCAACGCCTTTTATTATTTGTTGGGCCGGAAATTTCATCCTCTGTCTAGTCAACACCTCGTGATAGGTTGTTCGACGAATTACCCGCAATGAGATATTCATTTCAGAACGAGTTCTATCCACAACCATTGCGCGAAGTGATTCGAAATTTCTTTTCCCCGCGTTTTTGTAATTTGAGGTGAACCCTCTGACCTTACACGTATGGTGAATGCTACCATCACTGCCGACTGCTTCACACGCGATAAATTTAGGCCCGCCTGAGACAAAGCTTTCGATGTAACTATCCGGTCCATAGGTCACTTCAAGCTCGTCTGTCAATTGCCCTAAATACCGACCAATTTTCGGTTTGTACTCATCAGGGTTGTTTTCATGATCGATGTAGATATATGAATCTGTATTGTAATACAGAACCCTCTCATCTAATCGGTCGAGATATTTGAACAATTTCAGATGAGCCTGCGCCATCACGTAAGTTGCTCTGACAACATTTGTGTAGGCCGTTGGTATAGATGTACCTTCACGATCCGCATAAGAGACGTAAGAAACATCATCGTTTACAGGAAGAACGTCTTGGACCTTCTTTGTGAAATAAACATAATGTCCATAAGCTGCTGCAAAGTGAAAACAATATCTGTGTGGGGCAAATTCTGTTGCTGCCCAAATTTACCCAAAACGAGTCTAGACACAGCTTTGCAACAGATCTAAGACCTGGATTTTTTTCATTCTTTTCCCTATCAAGTTCTACACCCTCTTTCCTAGCATGATTGAGTAGGTATTCTAATTTAGAGGCTTCGTCTACACACTCGCGTGGCCAGCCACCCGATTCCTGCTTCAGCTTGAACGACTTATTATTGTAACCACTGGAAAGATCACCTGTGCGTGTCTCAGGGTTGTACTGCTCAACTTTGTACTGCCAGATCTCTCTAACGGTAATGATCTCGTACCCTTTTTAGACAGCTTTTGTCAACTCTTCCGACACCCACGTACCTTCTGTTTTCCGCAAACACCACTCATGTGTGCATTCAGTCTGCTGTAATGATTCACAGCATGCATGACACAACACAAACATCAGTTTCGAGTGCATTCGAAAAGGAAGTGGCGGTAGCACGCGACAATTTACAAGACCCTCCATTCGTGAGAGATCTTTGTAATCGTTGCTAATTACTTTTTTGCAATTTCACCGGCAAAGACTTCAGGGTGACCGACCGGAAACTTGCCTATCTTACACATGTAAGGATATAGAGAACAAATATCTATATAATATTATTTTTCTCCATGCCTTACCCGGTAATAGCAGGTGGTCGTACCGGTGCGCCCACCAAAGAAAGCATCCCGCTCATTTAAAGGAGTGTGTGCTAGGAAAGGGCTATTTTTAACAAATTCACGCATTTTTTTGTATCTCGCGTTATTTGGGTCAAAATTTGAATTTTTAATTTTCCAAGAAAATCCAAAGAGTTGTTATGACAGTCTTGTAGGGCTTCCAAAGAGCAACGTTTTTCCTTCCTAAACTTTTTCTCATATCGTGCACTGTTTGGGTTAAAATTTTCATTTTTGTATCTTTTTTTGAATTCTGTAAATGCTATAACTCTCGCAATTTTCTTTTTATCGAAAAAAGTTACAGGGATGAATTGTTCCACTTCTGAGTACTACGAATATCCGTCCATAAAATTTGTAAATTGAAGAAAAAGTGGTCTTAAAAATTTTTTAAATGCCTTAACTTTTTGAGTTTCTGTCCAAAATGACTGGCTAACGAACTCGACCTTCACTTCAGGACGTTTAAAGAGAATACCAAAGGTCAATCCAATCGGTCAATCCTTTCGAAAGTTATCGTGCTCACAATCTAAAAATCTAAAGACACACAGACAGACACATTCATGAAATCATGTTTTTCGGGATCGGGGGGTCACAAAACGTGGACATTCGCCAAAAACGAAGGAGAGGGGTCAAATTTTACACAAATCTAATACATTCTCTGATGAGAATGTGAAAAGCTAATCGTTCGGAGAAGCGAATTTTTTCAAATGAAAACATGTGTTAAAAAATGTTATAGTTACAGAATTTAATCAAATTTCACATGAGAAATTTATAAATGAACATTCTAATAGATGAAAGCAAACAAAAATGAATTGTTCGACTTCATGAGTACCAAGAATAGCCGTACATAGAGTTTTTGAATCTTAAAAAAAATGGTCTCTAAAATTTTGAAAGTGCTCCAACTTTTCGGATTCTGGTCCGATATGGCTCTGATGAAAATGTAAAAAAATATTAATTAATGCAAACAACGTAGATACAATTTTCAGCCTATATACAAAATATCGCTTAATCCCTTTTTCAGTATGTGGTTTTTGATTTATATAATTAAAAATTGATTATATATTAAGGTTGTCCTGGAGCGAGAGCCAAGTAATCAGAATTTGATAAAAATCAATATACAGGTACATGTAGATAATGGTGCCTTACGCCACCTTATCAAATTCTAGAAGAATCTGGTCGCTGGGTATCCAGTTATAAGTTTTCAGAGTTGAGTAGAAATACATGGGCTATTATGGCAGCGGGTGGATTTTTACTCTTTTACCCTCCGAAAAAATTATTCGTAGTAATAGGATCGGCATAAAAATCAATTATATCGTAAAGTATGACTTCGAAATATAGTACGCGAAGTTTCAGAATGATTTCGTCGGCAAGAGGAAAGTTATACGGGATTAAATGGGTGAATTCACGAAATTTGACAATTGTACTCGAGAATCATGGCAAAGTCGCTTTCACTGCCAAGCGCGCGATTCAAATGCACAGGCATCCTTTTCTTTTTACCTTCCAATCATCAAATCGGTATTTTTTCTTCAATCTCCACTCGTTGCGTGGAAATTGAAGAGAGAAGACCGATTTGACAATGCCGTCGAGATTCACCAAGCGTGTCCCGAGCCTAGCTTTTTTCGGAGATTGAGCGTCTCCGACAGATTCTTCATTGGCATCCTCCCACTTATAGTACGTTTCATTCGGTCATTCAAACTTTTTCTTTTTAAATACACTGCTTCACTAACGTTTTTGTTCTCCCATCTGAATAATTTTTTTTTTCCGCAATGACATTCATATTGATATCAACTTTCAAATTTGCTCTATGCTTTTTATATGTTAAAAAGGCGGGCTCGCTCGCTGCTGTACCGATACAAGCATCGAGTCTGAGTGAGAACGATGCAGTAAGCATAAGAGCGAAACAAACAGCGAAAGCGAGGTTGCCAAGAATTACGCATATAATTATCGATATTTTTAAGAACGATATTTAGGAATTTTATTCATTTATATGGTCCGCGAATAGACTCAATGAATTTAGAACGCAATATCTTTATAAAATAATAAAAATCTCGCTTGAAATAGGAATTAAAATCCGTATAAATTTTGATCATGTGCAGTTGGAAGCGGAATTGAAATACAATGCTAAAGGATAGGGCACAGTTGTACCACAATGAAAACACTAAAACTCGCTCCAGGACAACCTTCACTTTTATGCCTCGGTCCGGGACTGCTTATTCTGCTATAGTAAATGAAGTACAAATTTTATCAATGACATGATTTAATCATTCATTCCTTATTTTGCATTGATCTTTATTCGCAGCTACCCCAAGAAGTGTATTATTTCAATGAATATATATTATTGTTAGTCTTAATATGCATTAATATTAAAATATACGTATTTATATTATTTACTCCTTTAGAATTGGATAAAAAACATCAATACACAATTTTAAAGAAATAATACTCTACTCAGAGCATTCGCTATCCGCCACCTGCTATCCGCCCAGTAGCTGAAGTTCGCCCTGGGGAAATTTGTTTTTGATTGACTTCGAGATATAGTACATTTTTAATTCTTTTTTATTGAACTCATTTTTTCATGATGGGTACGTTTACCATTTTGAAGGGGAATTCAAGGGAATTTATTAATCATGTCTAAGCAATCAAAGTGAAAAATAACGCTTAGATGTAAATTGTCAATCATATTACGTGGATTACGTGGCTTGAAAGCCTGTATGCAATGTGGCTTAAGAACCTTTATAGTATATGTAGGGTGCAATTTACACTTGAAATGAGATTCGAAATTGGATATTCAAATCACATTTTATTTCAAATAACGAGTTAAGTAAAACTCAATAGTTATAGGAAAATATAAAGTGAGTTTTCAACGTTTTTATAGCACTAATTGCTATTGAATACTGATTAATATTAATGATATCAGTGATCACCTTTCATTTAAAATAACTTGAATCTCATTGGAAGTTACGGGACTCAAAAGTCTGTACGCAATGTTGCTTAAGAGCCTTTATATGTAGGGTCCGATTTACACTTGAAATGAGAATCAAAATTGAATATTAAAATCATATTTTTTTTCAAATAACGAAAGAGGAAAAAATTAATAGTTAAAGGAAATATAAAGGAAGTTTTCAACATTTATACTGTATCATTAATTGCTATTGAATACTGATTAATACTTATGAAATCATTGATTACCTTTCATTTGAAATAACTTGAATCTCATTGAAGTTTACGTGGCTTAAGGGATATTTATAAAGATAACTTTCTTACTGCTCTTAGCTACTACTAGGGAAAAACGTGATATGCAGTCTCTTGTGCTGACATAAGATCACCATTCAGAAAAGTGTTGGCAAATTTTCTCAATTATTCTTTGAATCCAGCATTGCCATTGTTCACATCTTCTACCCTTTGACATAATAATGTTGACAATCCGCTATCTACTTTCTTACAAAATTAACAATGTATGATGCGCAGCTGTACGGGTTTAGAATTAACTGAATGTCCATATTAGCTTTAAACAAATTTAAGATATCTAAATTATAACAATTGATTGCTAATTCTGTACTCTTTTTCTCTAAGAAGATTCTAGTTCGTTTTATGGAGGATCGCATTGCTAACATATACTCGTTTTCTGTTAAATTTAATCGACCTAAAATATCTTCAAATTCTACTAACTCGCTTGACTTTTTATAATAATAATGCATTAATTTTCTAATTTCTTTATAATCATTTGTTGCTATTGTTATTATTTTGTCGTCTACATATTCTAAAGGATCTAGTATCATTGTTCGAGGCATAAATGGAAGCGGATAATCGAATCTACATTCCAGTTTATTCTTTTTCCCCTTATTACACGTGTGAGTATGCTGGCGCCGCTCCATAGCCATGAAATCATCATCCTCAATATATTCACATGTGATGAATTTATCAATAAATTCGATGCATCTCTCAAAATGACAGACTTTTTGACAAAAAATTTTTTTTTCGACCGCTTTTTTTTTGCTAATAAAGGCTGTAAGAATTGAATAAATCAAAATTTTGGAAAAGCTTGTGCCCTGACTTAGCAACATGTCTGCTGAACAATTTCAAAAAAATGACCCAATACTCCAAATACTTCTAGTCGAAGTCTTACCAAAACTCTTGTAAAACACGACTTTTGGGAAAACGCGTTGAAACATAAACCACCTGTCATAGAGACGCATGAAATGATGCAAGCGGCCGTGAAGGACGTTCTACCACTCGTTAACTGAAGTGTTTTCCCCAAAATCCTCTATAGGGCACATTTCTAATAACTTCTAGATTCGAAATATGTATGGAAAAAAATCGATTTTTCAAAACCTCGAACGTGGAAGAGCCCTTCAAAATCGCTCTGAATTTATCATCGAAATACAATGCACACGTAACGGGATTTTGCCGAATGAAATTAGTTTTTGTAGTATCATCGAAATTTAATGCTTCTCCTAAGCTAATTTGTTCGTTATTAAGAACGTAAGCTAACATCTGCATTAATTCTGGCCACCAGCTTTCCGCAGCTGATGAAGTAAAAAAAAGGATTGGCTTTCCAATTTGTCGCACCATAGCTAATATTTTCTTTTTCTCACCTTCCAAATATGCAGGCGACAAACGAATTTGTTTTAATGTTTTATATCCTGCATCATGTCTAATCGCGTCATCAACAAATCCTTTGCTAAGAACTTTTTCTGCGGTCAAGTTTTTGTTTGTTTTGAGTTTTCGCGAATATACATTCACCTGAGCAGATAGATTACTATGCATTTTTTTGTTTGCCAAGTATAAAAGATATTTGGTTTCACATGCTCTTCTATCACTTTATCCAACTTCGGATTTGATTCGCGAAGTATCCGATACATCTGTTGTAAGATCATATCCTCCGAAAATTCTAGGATGACATAATGCGTCTGAGTGCGGTGTTGTCCAAGGAACTGGTTTATTGTCTTGTCCTGGCGCCATAATTTGAGCAACATTCGCAGATTCTGCATTCCTATCTGCAAGTGAAACTTTATTGGCAATTTCCTATTCAATATTACCATCATTATCAGTTTCGTCATCAACTGCGTAACTCAGTTTACCGTCCCCATCGTCTAAAAATTTAATTTTACTATCATTAACGTTATCTTTTTCATCCTTGTCTTCATCTTCTATTATAAAATTAAGCTTAACATCCTAATTTTTTTCATACTGATCGGAAAAGGATTGATCTACTTTAATTCCAAATTTTTAATATAGAGGTGCGGGTAACAAGTGATTTAATTCTTCGCAAATAGCAGCTGGTCTTACAATTTCGTTCATGTAATCAGACTTATGCGACAGATTTCTTTAAAATTTCATCTGCACAATATCCATTTGAATAAATGACCTTGGCAATGTACCAACCGCTGTATTTACATCAGACGGAACGTGTACAACGCCTCCTTTCAATGACAGCTGTGGGTTTAATGCGTACGGTTTTGAAGCTCTAATTTGTTTAGATGCTATGGCGATACTGAGATGGCTTCTAAATCTGACAGATTTTTTACGCATGCGGTTACGCAAGGGAGTTTCAAACCATTACTTTTCGCCAACTTATGTATTTTTCCGGCCTTAATGTTTCTATCACATGTCTTACATATTTTTAAAGTACTTTTGTCATTTTTTTTTCTACGAAAACATCTTCTGACAATTTAGAATTACGTTTTGTGTTTGCTATATTTAATACCGAATGACTAAACCACAAAGTTTCGCAACAAGCACACACATTACTTGGTGTATTTTTTCGCTACTTTATAAACATTAATTCCACACTGGACGCATAATCTTTCTTACTTCTTAAATCCCTTACATAATCTTTTCTAAAACTGTACAAAGCATTTAATCTCAAACGACGTTTCGCGTTTTGATCCTTTTTCTCTTCTCTTCTCTAAATTCCAAATTTATCTTTTTTTTCTTTTTTATTTATTTTTGCTCTTTCTGTTCTTTTATCTTCAAATCTGGATTTTTTCGTTTTCTTCTTCTACATTTTTTCTGTAGCTCCTTTCCTTTAGTTTTATATTCTTCGGCTGCTTTCTCCTTTGCTTTTAATTGCTTTCGTTGCTCCTTTTATTTAGTTTCATATTCTTCGTCTGCTCTCTTTCTTGCTTTTGATTCCTTTTGTTGCTCCTTTTCTTTAGTTTCATATTCTTCGTCTGCTCTCTCTCTTGTTTTTGATTCCTTTTGTTGCTCCTTTTCCATAGTTTTATATTCTTCATCTGCTCTCTTCTTTGCTTTCGATTCCTTTTGTTGCTCATTATCTTAAGTTTTTTATTCTTCGTTTGCTCTCTTTTTTGCTTTTGATTCTTTTTGTTGCTCCTATTCTTTAGTTTTATATTCTTCGTATGCTCTCTTTTTCTCTTTTTATTCCTTCTGTTGCTCCTTCTCTTCAGTTTTATATTCTTCTTCTGCTCTCTTCTTTGCTTTTGATTCCTTTTTTTGCTTCTTTTTTTAGTTTTATATTCTTCGTCTGCTTTTTTTTGCTTTTGATTCTTTTTGTTGCTCCTATTCTTTAGTTTTATATTCTTCGTCTGCTCTTCTTTTTGCTTTTGATTCTTTTTGTTGCTCCTTTTCTTTAGTTTTATATTCTTCGTCTGCTCTTCTTTTTGCTTTTGATTCTTTTTGTTGCTCATTTTCTTTAGTTTTATATTCTTCATGTGCTCTCTTTTCCGCTTCTGATTTTTTTGTTGCTCCTTTTCTTCAGTCTTATTCTTCGTCTGCTCTCTTTTTTTATATTGATTTTTCTTTTTGCTTATTTACTTTAGCTTCATGTTTTTCGTCTACTCTCTCTTCTGCTACAAATGCCTTTTCTTCTTCTTGAAATCTTTCATCATTTATTTTTCTTTTAGTTGGTTTTTGTTGAAGACTTTCCTCATCGGTAAAAGATGTATGCTCTCTTCTTCTTTTTTCATATATACATTCTTGTTCTTGTTCCTGTTCTTCGAAATGTTTATTGTTTCGCTCTTCTTTCATTAATTGCCTCTTCAAATTTCTCTGTTTCGTTGTTTTTTCTTTAATTTTGGCATTTTTGAATAATTAAATTTTTCCTGAATGATTTATTTTATATAATAGGCTACTGGGGAATATTGTAAAAGAAAAACAAGAAGTCACTTACCCACCAAGTTTAAGAAAAGGAAATTATTTCATATGAAGTCTCGTTGGAAAAAAAGGAAAGGATTTCTTACTTGGGATATTAAATTCAATATAAAATTCTTCAGTGTCGATGAAAATCAACCTGTAATGAAATCCATTCAAAAATTTTGGAAATTCAATCAAGTAGTTTATTAAAAGCCATTAATTCACTAGTGCGTGATTCATTATAGAGCATAAAGTATACAGTTCATAAGAATATTTAAATTTTCTAATTTCTAGCTTTATTAGTTAAGGGTGTTGGATCCAAGTTCTGACCTCAAAAGTCGTCTTTAAAAGTGCAAAGTGTGAGAAAAATGCTTTAAAGTTTTGCAGGTATACGAAACCGAGGGGGAGCAACGGACTCTCAAAACTCCATATCTCTGTTAGTTTTGCTTCGATCGGTCTCAAATTTTGACACAATATTCTTGAGATGTTGTACATTCATATGAAAAAAGAAAAAATGAATGTAAAAAAAAGTTTAAAAACCTTACCCCTCTCTCCCCCCCCCCCCTCCTTAATGTGAATGTAGAAATTGATTTTCCATCTACAACTTTTCAAATTATCATAATTTAAAGGCTAAATTATTATTGATATTATTAAAATAAGGAAAGTAAAAATTCCCTGTATTGAGAAGAATTGGTTGTCCTGTGAGATTAATACATTTAATAGAAAGAGTAAAAAAATTATGGTCATTTTCAATTTTGAAAAATTGATTTTTTAACTAATGCTTCCTCTGTGAGGAAGCCAAATGCTCATTGAATGAGTAAAAAAGTTGATACAATTTCATAGCTATTTTTTAGTTTCTTGGACTCATTCAGAAGGTAAATTTGTGAGCAATCTGAGAAACACATTGGTATAATTGTACAATCATTACCCTGCATTGTACGAGGATTTAAAGTTGGCGCGAAAAAGTTGAACATCTTTGAATATTTTTCTTGTTGAAAAAAATATCTTTGTAAAACATCGGAAATAATAATTATTATTATTTTCTTACGGAAAAACTGATATTAAATTTTTTATGTATTTTAAATCCAAATTTAAGCCTTTGTACAATGCAGAAAAATAATTGTTTCTTTACAATAACTTCTTAAAAAATTGACAAAGTGACTTTGTCCCAGGCTCATTTTAAGCAGAATTTTGATAGCTTTTACCTTCTTTGGAAGAAAAAAATTTTAATTTTCGATGTAATTAAGCTTTAGAGGACTTAAACGATCATTTAAAAATAGGTGAACTCTCAATTCTGACCGGTAGTGTAAAAAAGAATTTTTAAGTTTTCTTCAGTTGGGAAAAATTGTGAAATAAAGTGACCTTTTAGAAATTCACACATTTTATTTGGAGATTTTCAAACAAAAATTTCAAATTGAACACTGAAACACTGAGTATCTTTAACACTGAATTGAACAATTCACGTCAAAATAATTCAAATTTATTCTAAGAAATTTCTAGGTTTTAAAAAATTGTAACATATTTAAGAGAGTTTGAAGTGTTTCAAGGGATTCCAAAACATTTAATCGATTTAAAGATTTTTTGAGGGATTTTAAAAAATTTCGAGGGATTTCAAAGATACTTTGAAGGACTTCAATTAAATTAAGACGATTTAAAGAAATTTCAATCAAATCGTGATTCGAAAGCTACATAGTCTAAAACTTATTTAAAATTTTTACAAGATTTAACATTATTGAGTTTATTAATTCAAAAAAAAGGGCGAAAAGCAGAAAAATTCTAAAAATAGGTGACGAATTTGAAAGGAGGGGAAAAGAGATTAATACGAGTAGATTACGATCTGTGATGACGGTTACTAAAAAAAAGTATAAAATTAGGTGTGCCTCAAAATTTGTAGAGTCGACCAAGAACTGAACCTTTACGGAACGGGAGCAAGGTCTATGGCTTAATGTCTCTGTTTTTTAAATTTGAAGGAAAAATCTTCAAAAAATTAACCTCTGATAAAGTCCTTTCGTGTAATATTATATCACATGAAAAGTCTTTGAAAACGAAAAAATATGTTTCTAAAAATCTGTGTAATTGGCTCATTAGAGACAGTTCTGTAAACAATTGAAAAGAGAGGGAGAAAAAAGAGAGAGACAACCAATTGCCTTATTCTTTCTCCGTCTTTTTTATACTACGAGGATCCAACAAGTTTCGAGGTCACTTTGACCTCCTCATCAGGGAAAATTTTATAGGAAACTGAGGTAATATATTTTGGTCTGATTTTTACTTTTATTTTGATTTTAAAATTACTATGAATCTTTTATAGGATCTCATCTTTTTTCAGAAAATGCTATCCTTCTAAACTTTCTTGAAAAACTTTGTACATGCTTTTCGTCTTAGTTGACTTATCAAATGAAGACATTTTATTTCTCATAGGAATCTAATAAAACTATCAGAAGATTCATAGTAATTTTAAAATAAAAATAAAAATAAAAGTCAGACCAAAATATATTACCTTAGTTTCCTATAAAATTTTCCCTGAAGAGGAGATCTAAATGACCTCGAAACTTGTTGGATCCTCGTAGTATAGAAAAGACGGAGAAAGAATAAGGCCATTGGTTGTCTCTCTCTTTTTTTCTCCAGATTTTTAGAAACATATTTTTTCGTCTTTAAAGACTTTTCATGTGATATAATATTACACGAAAGGACTTCATAAGAGGTTATGTTTTTAAAGATTTTTTCTTCAAACTTAAAAATTTCATCGCCTTAAAGACTTTCAATGTGAAGTGAATTTATAAAATATAAAATGGTTTCATTGACTATTTTTGAATTAAAAATATACCTTAAACTTATAAAAAATTGATAAAATTCAGAATAATGGATTTCAATATTAAATTCTAAATTAAATGGAAATTAAGTATTATTACTATATTATATTATTATAATTAATTATAATCATTTCAGGGGTTTCTGATATTTTCTCTAACCAAATATAAGAATTGACTATTTTTAGGTCAATAGCGGTACATATTTTTGAAGAGTTAATATACTGAATTTATATTTTGACCTAAGCATTCTAAATTTATTGATTTAGAGATAGTATTAAGAATTGACGTTTCTTAAGTGTAAATTTACATTTCAAATAATTTTAAGGGATACTTAAGACACTTAAAAATATTTCAAGTTTAAGGTTTTTTAAAGAAATTTTCATGGTTTTCAAGTGTTTGAAGAGTTATAAAGACATTTTAAGCGATTCTGTGACATTTTGAGGGATTTAAAATAATTTAAAGAATTCAAACCAATTTTACGAGAATGTCAAAGATTTTAAGTGATATGAAAGAATTCTAATGGATTGTGAATCGTTTACCTAGATTTGAAGGAATTTAAGTGATATTAACAAATTTTAAGAAATTTTTGTAGAATTAATATATTTATGATATCAAAAAGTATTTCAAGAGATTTTAATTTCCTTGAAAGAGTTTTGATCGATTTCAAGAGATTTTAAATGATGTAAAAAAAGTTTCAATAGTAATTAATATATTTTTAACGGTTTTTTAGGTTTTCAGGGGTTGATATTTAAGAATTCAAAACATTTTTCAAGATTTTAAAAAATTTAAGAGAATAAAGTTAATAAGAGATTTAAGAGATTTAGTTTATGGGCGATTCTCATCAAAAGCGGCAATCTCGTGCCTGGATTATTAAAATATTAAAAGTGATAAAAATGGTGGTTTCTCGCTCAGATACAGGTATATGTATGGTGGTGCACCATACACGTATAAAACGTGGTCACGCAGAATCACTTTATTTGTCTATAAAAAATGAAGTTGCAAAATCATAGGTATTATTCAACCAGCTTATTTTGATTGAATATATATGGCTTATTACATAGTATATTAAATGCATGTAAACTATAAATGCCAAAATTGACAAAAAACTACGTTGAAATCTTATTTTATGGCGAAAATATGTCTGGGAATGGTACATGCCAGGGGAAATTACACTTACATAAATATTAATTTAAAAAAATATTTTACAGAAATCCTTCATTTTATTTGTTTGCATGAATCAAAATTCATGCATAAGTAGATGAAATGAATGTATTCTCTACTATCTGTTCTAAAAGTTGTTAAAAAATTAAAATTGCTCTAAAACATGCCAGGGGAGATTACAGGCCAGGGGTGATTACACGCCATATCTGTCTTAATTTAAAGAAAAAATAAATTGAATTTTCAAGATATTCGACGAAAAACGATCAAGCCACTACGCAGTGGGAAAAAAGCACCTTTTTAAGACAAAAATCGCCTGATAGTACAATTCTTGTAGGATATTTCAATCCGACTAAGACAAAATTTGTTATTTAACAACAAAGTTTAAACTTTTGTTTGTCTAACTCTTCAGTGATACCATTTCTTTTAAGAATTAACAAATTAATTAAATTTTAAATAAATTAAAATAAAAAAAATTGAGAATTAAAAAATTGTTTATGTTATAAACAAACTAATGAACAAAAGTCATTTTTTCGCGATTCGCAATAATTTACTACTTTAAATCCACAGCTTCTGTATGAAATATGACAGATATTAATGTGCGATTACAATTAGTTCTAACAATTAGCTTCAGTTAAACAATTATTTAAACAATTGATGTGAACAAATGCAGATTCCAAGAATTTTGCATGAAAGGCTTCATTCTTTTGCAGAATCAATTCGCCAAGGAGCCTTGAGAAAGATATTTCCAGTTTATTTCGCAAAAAAAAATAAAGCCTGCTAATGAAAAAAAATTTCAGAATGTGCATTTGTTTATAAATTTCTTAATATTATTAACAGCTTTTGTCACTGTGAAAAATATGACAGCAATGAGTCTTTGGCAAGACATTTCTAGTTTATTCCCTAAAAGAATTAGACCTATTCATACAAAAATGGTTGAAATGTGCATTTGTTTACAAAAATCATTTAAATTATTGCATTATTAATTTATAACCTGTTTTAATGGATTTGAAAGTCTTAAAAGGAATGGTACCACTGAAAAGTTGGACAAAAAAAAGGTTTATACTTTGTTGCAACGCAACAAAATTTTCTTTAAGAGAGAAGGATGTAGACTTTTTCTGTTCTACTGGTTCTACAGTCTTGGTACTGTTCTACCCTTATTTAGTTGTGTATATCTTTCGCTCTGCAATGTAGAGCCTCTTAAGTACAATAAAAGTGTTAAATTCCTTATCGTATCACTAAGGCTAACAAGAGAAAATTGATGTTATTATAAAGTATTTCTGATGAGTAAGATCTTTATTTTTATACAAACATTTAAAAGCATCACTTTCATATGTGAAAACCGCTTCGGCATGATATGGACTATACAATACTTTATATGCTTTGAAAAGTTCTTTTATATAAGTAGAGAGCGGACTAGCGCCACTATGAAGTTAGCTGGCGAGCGCCACTCGGCTCTCACACGCGGAGAACCCCGGTCAGACCATCATCTTTTCTTGATGCGTTCCTATGTAACGCGCTAGATTCTAAATATAAAATATTAATGTATAAATGTCCGATCAACTTCCTGGATGTGCATCAAAAGTAGCTGAACAAAAATTAAACGACGTCCTTACGAAAAATTAAGATTTAAAAATATTGGAATTGATTGTTCAAAATTTGGATGCTCAAAATATTGAAGGTTGCCTCTACTCTAAAAATGAGATAAAAAAGATGAAATATGCACCCATCACATCCGAACACGTAGAACGCAGTTTTCTCTCGATACGCTAATATTTTTAACAACAGAAGGAAAGCGTTTATTTTTGATAATCTGGGAATGGTTTTCACAGTTGCAGCTAACATTTCAACCCCCAACAAATCTAACGTTGAAAATGGTTAAATAATAATTAATTTGAAGCTGAGTTTGAAATGCTGAACTTTTTGAAACCTTTTTCAAATAAAAAAAAATCAATATTCAATGCCTGGTTCTAAAATCTGCTCATTTTCAAGGCTGGCATTCGACAAAATATTGTCTTAATCTTTTATTGTTTTAAATTTACTCTGAAGGCATTTAACTCAAAATTGTTTAATCACAAATTCATTAAACTGAAAAGTGACAAAATATCAAGTCTTCCAATTTTATACTCTACGATTTCGAAGAATTTAAAAAACTAGAAAATTTTGTACGTTTGAAATTAAAACCAAACAATTTAGATTACTTAAATCTAAAATTAATTAATTAAACACTGACTATCAAGAAATTTAATATGAAATTTTGCAATCTAGAAATATTTCAAAGTGGAATTGTCCTGACATTTTTAATATTTGTATTTGAAACTACAATAGTACAGAAATTCGAAAAGTATAAATAAAAATTAAAAAATTGTCAACTTCTAAACAATTTGAATAAGTAGTTTAAATTTTGCGAGTAAAATTCAAATGGTTGAATTTAGAAAAATATAACTGATAATTTAAAAATTGTTCATTTATAAACAATTTCAATTTACTTAAAAAAATAGAAATTTTTAAGGATTTGAGTAGAAAAAAGTTTTAATATCACAATTCTTCGCAACTAGATTTTTTTTGGTTTCAAATGAAATTCGGATTTGTTTGGGTTTATAGGTTATGAGTATACATTTTTTCATTTTTAATGTTGTGACGTTGCAAGTTTTGCAACGCACAAGAGTCAATCTTAAACGCTAACATTTTTATAATTTAATTTTAGGCTGATTCGTTTCGATTTTTATTTTTATTCTATGTACCGCCTTCTCGGAATCAACATCGTCGATGGACAACGAGGGACATCAAGAATTGAAGGACATCAGGACATTTAACTCGGATTACTTCTTCCAGATGAGTGGAGGCAGAATTCAAATAGTCGCCCTATCGCCCGACATCTTTCATTGCTGCCAACCTTACATCCCTAACCTATCCAGGTCAATCAATGTTGAGATACCGAGGGCCTGCATTGCTCTAAACAAGCTACAAGGTTGTACAGACTCCTCTACCTGGCGTAGAACTCTAGAAGGACCCTGGATATGAGAAGATTTCGTCGTCGAAACCCGCTATACGTGAGATAGCTCTATAGCCCAGGCCCGTACTACGTGTTTTACCGCATTGTTAGTATAGCAAGATTTTTGTCAATAGTTACCGA
>JAUMHM010132890.1:0-18633 GCA_032362435.1 Melikaiella ostensackeni
TGGTCAGGAAGGTTAGGAATGGTGGAATTAGATACAACGCAATAGTTGTGAGTTCACCTTCACTGACTGAAGCAGGCGACAGGGTTCGTTCAGTAGTTCGCACTTTATTTACTTTTTCACTGTGCGTCACTTTTTTCGCTGCGTCCGCCTACTTTTTTCACTGTGTCCGTCTACTTTTTTCACCGTTGCCCGGAAAGGTCAGCACTGCGCATGCGCCACGTCATCGATAACAAATCGGTCACTTTTTACACAGAAAACAGGTGGGAGACTAGCACTTTTTCGCGAATTATGAAAAAATCATTTTATTAACATTTGTAATGCAAAATAATTTGTAATTTGTAATGTATAACCATATAAATTATAAGTGATCGAAACTTCAAAGGAAGGTTAATTAATCTTCACGCATGCGCACTGAAAAGTAATTAAAATGGAAAGTTCTATTAGTGCAAAACAGTAGCATCCGTGTACAATTAACTGATTTAGTAACTTCACGTTACCTCTAACACTTACAATTTCAAAAGGATACTACGAGTAGCCCTCAGTCCTACACCGATATTTGAGAAATCGAGATATTGGATACAAATTTTCATGATTTTTTATTTTAGTGTAGGACTGTGACTTTCCTATATTATCATTTAATTCTTTACACTTATGGAAAAACTTCTTTAATCCATTTATAGACAAATTTTCATATTTTTATAAAATTTCATTTGTATGTGGATGAGTATTAGAGGAGAGAATTAATAACGTACTTTGCCAACTGTGTCTATTTCGTTAAAAGAATGACTGTGAAGTGAACTCATGGAGATAGAGTTCATGGCTTCTGGGTCGGAGCTCGCATGCAAGAACAATAGGAAGCTGCACAAAAGGGCGCGTGTCAAGCTTCATTGTGGTTAGTCCTTTATTGACGTTCTTTTCGGGCGTGAAATATGAGCGATGACCATCTATATACATGTATTCCTTTATACACTTAGGGCACTTGGATAACCCGCGCGTTATTAGCGAGAAGGATTTGAAAGATTCGCGCGTGAATCGGTACCCCGTGTATGAGACAGGTCGATTGGAAAAAGGGATGGCAGGCGATTAATCGCTCCGCTAACGAAGAATGGGTCGTTATTAATTGTCCTCGCGCAAGGACCAAACACCAAAGCTTCTGTGGGAAAAATCCTTTTATTATTTATCAGAAGCATGTAGTGTCAATCAAAACGTCTACTTACTCATATTATTATGTAATATAATATTCCGAAATCTGCCTAATAAAGCTATAACAACTTCGAAATAATTCATAATATATTCAACTATACTGCGGTTCTGGTGAAGAAACAGAACAACTATATTTGGAGTCGAACCGAGATATCCAATGAAACACGTTTACATCTGTATTTTTTAAGGTATTATAGTTTTTGAAAAAAGTACCGTTCTTGCGTAAATTGCTCATGCTCTGTTTATGAAAATAAAAAAAATGGTTAATTTTAATTATTTATATGCAAAACTGTAGATATGCAGCACATCTGTGCAGACGTGCTGCTATGTTAGGCTGAAGGCTCCAAGAATTTCAACTTTCCTGATGCAAAATCTTAACATCTACAATTTTCCAACAATTAAAAAATGACTAAAGTATGATGAAACTAATAATTTATAATGAACATATAAAATTATTTCCTAATTTATGATTCGATACCATTTTATTGGCTTTTCCCAAGTTCACTGAATAGTTCACTTTACTTAATTTCAATCTTAAAATTTAATTTGATCAAAGGTTCATTTTATTTTAAATTTCATTTAGTTAAATTGCTTCTAAGGTGTACTACGTGCTGTAACAGGGTGAAGCCTCAGAAAAATATGGAAAAGTCAACAAAAATTGAACAATTAACCCATACGGAAAGTAAACGATGGCAGGAAATCAGAGTCCCGCTTTCCAGGAGAACCGAGTCCGTAAGTTTGGAGACGGCCCGCTATTGAGCGCTATAAAAGGCGCTTGGTGTCGAATGGACGCCATTTTCATTAAAAGTACCTGCTGTAAATGATAAGTAAAACAGGATAGGGATGTGGGAATTATGAGGTGGCTACTTTATTCAAATGAGATACTCAAACAGTTAAATAATAAAGAATGCTTGGTTTTATTTTAAACAAAAGAAAAACTGAATTTATATAAGTAAAAGAGATTTCACAATCTGCAAGAAAGTTAAATGTATAAGGCTAAAATAACATGATCGCGCCAGCTCAATATGACGAATTTATATTTAGTGAAGAGAATAATTATAGAATCATAACTTACAAAAAAAAGATAATACAAAGCAAGTTTAGCTCCAAGCAAGTAAAGCACAATCAAAAATTCAGTAAGAAAGTAAAGATAATCCGCCTACCTTGAATAAGGCCTAAGGAAAACTTCAGTCTTTCAATTCAATTCGCGAAACCAAGCGCGAGTTATAAAAAGAGTTGTCAGCTTCGACCTGCCTGAGACGGTGCCTCTGCCACTACTCGCCGGACGGAATCAAAGTCAAAGACCGGTGTGCCTTTGGCTCGAGCTGGAAACAAATTTAAACTGCTACGGAATAAGTTTAAACTGCTACGGAATGAACTACCGCAACACGAATGGGGCTTACGTAACCGTTCTGGCAAAATGGAGAGCGAAGCAACGTCACAGGGCAGTTTTATTATTTCTTCCAAGTCCTTCAGACGCATGCGCGCCGGACTGGTCCAAGCAGTCAAGCGCGGCTCAACCTATTCTAATCCCTCAATTTAAAACGGCTCGGAAATTTAATAGAATGTGCATTTAGCTTTTAGGTAGCAAAGGGTTAGAGATCTCGAGATCAGATTGAACTTTGAATTAAATCCATGAGATTTCTCCTCTTTTGCATCACACTTCTGACACCATCTCTCGCACTATGCGATTCTCGTGGGTGCAAATCAGCTTAAGCATGCTGTGAGGATGGTCGAGGGGTACACACAAAAAATTAGTATGGATTTTGGATTGGACAAGTGTGCCAAGATTCATCTGAAGCGAGGACAACTTGCTGGCGTTCTCGAGGACCCTGAGCTCGTGGACGGGAGTGCTATTAGATGCCTTGGTGCTGGAGAGACTCACCTATATCTAGGTGTGCCTGAGAGCCGCATTCAGGATATAATATCAGTGAAGGAGGCTTTCCGAAGCAGATACAAGCGTCTCCTTCGACAGATTGGGTCTTTCAGTTTGTCAGCGTTGAACAGGGTATCTCCGACTAATAGGCTTGCCGTCCCTGTTCCACGATAGAGCAGAACCGCTTCATGAAACCACCCCAAACGAACAGTCGTTTGGGGTGGTTTCATGGATGAAGCACGAGCTCACGGTCCTCGACATCACCACGTTTAAGATCATGCATATGAAGAGGAGTTTGCATATCAATTCGTCAATTTCGCGCTTATACATCCCAAGCCATAAAGGCGGGCGCGGACTTCTAAATATCCAATGTCTTTATACTCGAATTATCATCGGTACAGCTCACTACGTCGCAAGCAGGAGAGATTCTATCCTGGCAATGATCAGGAATCACGAGATAATTGGCAATGCTGTGTTCCTTTATAAAACCACGGAGTAGGTGGCCGAGAACATTCGCCTGGATCTTAACATCGAAATTGAGGATAGTGCATTACTTCATCTAGATGCCTCACTTCTAAGAGCCCGGATAAAGAGAGCTGCAGTCAACAGCTTCCTAGAACAGCTCCTCAACAAGAAAATAAACGGAAACTTTTACAGAAATATAAAAGATCAATTCTTGTCGACGGAGTTAACTTTTGCTTTCCTTAAATCATCCGGACTTAATTCAGGCACGGAGGGTTTTATTTTCGCATGCCAAAACGATGTCATTTCCACCTTAGTATATTATAGCCGCATTTTACGTCAAGAAGTTCCCAGCGATAGGTGCAGAGTGTGTCATGCACATTCTGAGTACATAGGACACATATGTACTATTCGGGTGTCCCACTCACGCGGGAACAATTTATGTCCACAGGCACAGGCTAGGAGTGCTTTACTACCATCTTTACAATGTTGGCCGCAATCCTGCCCTGTCGAACGCTCCGAGGGAGAAAAAGTTAATTGTGCGGAACGAGAAGTGCCAAATCTACTGTAACTACAAATTGAATTACAAATCGATTCAAGAGTTCGTATTAAACATTCGAGGCCTGACATTGTTCTCCGTGACATTAAGAAACGAACCATGTTCATGAACGAATTCTCGGCTGGGGCCAACCGCAACATCACAGTGAAGGAGGATGAAATGGAGGAGAGGTATCGAGACCTAATAAGGGAGCTGCGGTGACTCTTCGAAGAATATTCGTTAAAATGATTGTCCTTGTGATCGGTGCTCTGGGAGATGTGAAGCCATCACTAGTTCGTAACCTAGATGCCATACTCGCGTACCAGACACATGCTGAAGCACTTACGAGATGGATGCAGAGAGCCTTTTTGAGGCGCCCCGTATCCTCAAGACACATGAAGATTTCGCCGGCCCTTCGTTGTAATTCCATCGTACCCTATGGTTACCCATACCACGGCCATAAGGCGTGGCCCTGGGTGTAATTTACCGCATTTCTACTGGGAGCCAGCGTCACTTCCCTAGGTGGCAGTCGCTCCCAGGGGCTAAACGTATTGGAAATAGTTTTCTTTTCAAGGTAAGTGGTAGGTTGCAGTCAGTACTATAATATTCTTTAATTTCTTCGGTAATAAGACTCAATACTCCGAAATTAATAGTTTCGCAGTCATCATTAAAAGGACAAACTATCGCTTTAGTTGAATATATAGATATATTATCAGGTTTGATAGATTCAACAAACACGTGTGTTATCAATGAACTATTGACAATAAAATTATCAGGTATTCTTAAAATATCAGAGCCTAATTCACGATAAATTTCATTATAACCTAACTTTAAAAGACAGTTTGCAAACAATACTTCTGATGGAATGGTTCGCAAGTTTTTAATTAAATATAACATCTTCATACGTTTCAAAATTTTTGACATTTGAATAAATGACTCAACACTTTTAACTTTACCAGAATTTGAAACTACAGGCAGAACTTGTCTAAAATCTCCTTCAAGAAGTACTCCTTCATCCCCTCCCCCCATAACTTTGTCACATTGCATAACATCTTGTAACAAATGATAAATACAATTTACTGTTGAGCCCGGGATCATTGACGGTTCATCAATTACAATAATAGCACATTAAAAATAGCAAAATAACGAATAATAAAACCTCATACAATATACTCTTAAATATCAAATTAAAAAGCACTTTTTATAATAAAAAAATTGATATCCTAGTATAGCTTTTTTGTGGATTTTGTGTATTTTTTTAGCATGAGGGCCACCAAGAATCTTTACGATGGGTCATAAAATATCTTTATAAATTTGAATTTATGAAATAAATTTTAATTTACATTTCTCAAGAAATAAAAAATATAAAAAGTGATATCCGATAGAACTTTTCTCTATTTTTTTACTATCAGAACCTTCTGAACTTTCACGTGAGCCATAAACCCCCTCTTTAACCCTTAGAGAGCCAGAATTTTTATAAACTCAAATTTCGGTTTCAGTCCAGTGTCGGGAGTTGTCTTCAAATTGTTTTGGTCCAAATCGGGGGGATCCAAACGTAGACAGTCAGGGCCGTAAGAACCATTTTCTAACATTATGCAATCTCCGAACGTGAGTACACGCGCACTGTGCCTTTTTCTGTACGCTGCAGGTGTTTCACGCTTGGTTGAGCACCGTCTCTCGCCCTGCGTGCCGGAGAAACTGCGAGGGCCAGCCGTTCTAGGAAGGCCGAAACCGGGGGGACTAAAATCACGGGTTGAGTATAATCAGAAATTGTAAATTCTTTAATTTATCACTATTTTGAAAAACAAAATAACTAAAAAGTAACTTCTGATAGAGCTTTCTTTCTAATTTATCGATAAAGTGGACTCCATAAGCTTTCAGATGAACCATGAAAAATCTCTGTTACCCTTGCAGGAGAGCCACAATATGTATCACAAAAAACACACGCAATTCTATGTTTAGAAGAAAGATAGAAGATAGATAGATATGTAGATAGATATTTTTTCATTGTAGGGGGAGGAGAAATCTTACATGAGACACCAAGATCTTGTTTGGGTAAGATCGGATTCCTACCGATTAAAACTCCCCCCTCCGCCCTTTCTCCTTATACTACGCATTGGAAGCCGCATTAGCATTACTGCAATGCGTGTGCTGCTTTTCAGCAGTTTAACTGCTTAACTCCCTGTGTTCTCTCTTCATTCTCGATGATATTTTGGACCGTCTTATAAGCCTTTGTCCAATCCTCCATGTGACCGAGTACTGTGGCTATCATATGTCCATGACCTAACAGCGCTTGCATCAGGTGATAGTCGACTTCTCCATAGATTCTCTAGATTCATTCTCTGATATTTGGGATTAACATATATGTCCAGCGGCCGTGTTTTCCTTGAGCCCACTTTTCCTGCCAACGTGGCATCAGCTAATCCCTTAGGAGCAACTCTATGGGGAGAATCCTGGTCAAAGCCCCTGTTCCCTCTGTCCAGATTTTACGGTAACCAATACATACTCTGATACCCATGACCTTCTGGAATCCTGTTAGCCTTTCCAGTGGCACCCTTCTCTGCAGCGCTATCTTTCAAACAAGTGCTGCGTATGGCAATTAGGAATGCACTGCGCTCATTTAAACACGTCTCTTAGATGCTCTTGGGCCTCGGATATTATGCATGAGACTCGCTAGGGCTGTCATTGTCTTTTCTGCTTTCTGTGAGATTTTGTTCAGGTGTTCTACAAATGTCAACTTGGTATACATTTATACTTGTAGTTTTTCAGGGCCTTTTTTGGATGGGTAAACACATCTCTTAACTTGAAGCTTAATGCGTCAATTTTTTTTGCGGTTTCGCTTTCCGCCTCCAGTATTATTTTGTCGTCTGAGAAATATGACAACATCGGTACTATTAAACTCTTGTCCATCTTTCTTTTTCTGAGCTGTTCTAGAATAATCTGCCATTATGAACTATTAAATGCATTTTTGACGTCAATAGTGATAACAGAACATGGGCGTTTGCACCGTGTGGAATAGGCGCATCTCCTTTACGCTTTCGCTATTGCTGCCTTAATTGCGCCAGTTATCTGTTGGCATACTCTGAATTCATACTGGTTGTCACCTGGGTCTCCTGTGCGTTTAATCTCCTGTCTGAGCCTACCCAATATAAAAGGTTCATAAAGTTTGCCTTCAACATCTAGTGGGCCAATCGGTCCAAAAGAGGTAGGTTCTCTAGGGGTTTGTCTCCTTTTCTCAGAAGAATAATTTTTGCTCTTTTCCATTCCCTTGTAAAATCTCGTGAGGCTGTCAACTCATTGCATGTTTCAAGTACGATTTCTGGCTTTCTCTGTGCCACCTGTTTTATTATTTTCGATGAGACATTCCCCGGTGCAGGCGTTTTTCCCCTTCATTCTTTCACCTGCTATTTTAAGTTATTTTTCCGTGAAGTCAGTGAATGTCGCTGATCTGTCACTGACTGATATTGACATTCTGACATTCTGCAGCTTGCAATGTAATTTGTGGTTTAGGAGGATTTCCGAGGAGTCTCTTCCTAAGTATTTAATATCCCTTGCCCCATATATCCTTGTCCTCTTCATCGTAAACTCCTTTTCAGCTGTTTCGTCTTGCTGCCTTTATGGAGCTTCTTATCTCCTTTTGGCTATCGTTGAATTTTTTCCGCAGAAGTTGCTATAATACAGGTAGGTTTTTCTTGGAGATACGTGTACATTTCCTTCTTCTTTGTATACAAATCATTTTGTGTCCAGCCATTTCCTGATTCCACCAATACATGTGCTGACTCCATCCGACTACTGTTTTCTCAGGCATGCATTCACTGCATACACTTTTAAATGTGCTGAATAATCCTTCTGATGTCGTAATGTCGGAATTTACAACTATTTCTGTTATAGCCCGTTCTTGTTTTTCCTTGTCTACTTTCCGTGTATTCGACTTATTTGGTAGATGCTTATTCCTAGTGAAATTTTCGTTAAAATTCAGTTGATAGGGTAAGGTCGAGTATTGATCTATAGGCTTTTCGCTCGAAGGTGGATTTCTTCCCTATGTTATTAACAACTACGTCATGGTGGCCTATCCATTTAGTCATTATCTCCCCTTTTCTATCGGTTTTCTTTATACCCACGGTGGGGACGTGGCATTAAAGTCTCCAATATTTATTGCTTGTTCGTATTTGGTTCTAATTAAATCACCAATTTGATTGAGACTTTCAGCCAACTCTCCAGTTTCTTTGTGTGTGGAAGCGTAACATCCGTATACTGCAAAAGTGTATGTCGCAACGTAGGTGAAACAATTGCCACTTCCTTGTCCTTTCATAGCGATACTCAAGCCAATTACCTTTACTGCCGTATCCAGCGATTCATCATGTCCAGTCCTTTCTGCCATATATGGCTCTTATATTAGGCTTTTTTGAATAACTCAATGACCCCATGGATGATTTTCTGATATCCACAGGAAACTACCCCCATCGTGAAACCGATCTGAATTTACTTTGCGGGGTGTTAGAAAATTTTATTCATCCCTTACTTAGAATGATTGAAGATCGTCTGCATTAATCAATGTGTTTAGTCCCTAGGATTCTTCTAATAAGTTAATGACCCAGGGGATGATGTTCTACTATTCCTAGGAAACTAACCTCGTAGTGGTACCAATCTGAATTTACTTTAAAGGGCGCCAGAAGTTTTTATTCATCCCCTGCTTAGAAAGATCGAAGAATTCACGTATTACTCAAAGTGGTTGGCGCCTCGAATTTTTGAGCAACTCAGTGACACAGGAGATAATGTTCTAATATTCTCAGGAAACTATCCTCGTTGTATTTGGCACCGCGGATTCTTTGAACAACTTAATGACGCAGGGGATGATGTTCTACTATCCCCAGGAAACCACCCTCGTGGTGACACCAATCTGTATTTAATTTGCGGGTTGTTGGAAACTATTTAATCGTACACTACTTAAAAAGGACGGAGAATTTCCGCATTAATCAAAGTGGTTGGCACCACGGATTTTTCGAGCAACTCAATGACCCAAGGGATGATGTTCTTATATTCTTAGAAAACTACCCTCGTTGTGGTTGGCGCAATCGATTTTCTGAACTACCTAATGACCCAGGAGATAAAGTTTTAGTATCTCCAGACAACTACCCCCGTAGTGACACCGATCTGAATTCACTTTGCGAAGTGTTAGAAATTTGTATTCATCTTCTGCTTAGAAGGATCGAAGAATTTCCGCATTAATCAAAGTAGCTGGCACCACGGATATTTAGAACAACTTAGTGGCCCCGGGAATGATGTCCCAATATCCCTAGGAGACTGCGTTTGTTTTGACACCGATCTGCATTCTCTTTGTGAGGTGTTAAAAATTTTAATTCGTCCCCTGCTTAAAAAGGTCAAAGAATTTCTGCATTGATCAGAGTGGTTGGTTCCATGGATTTTTCCAACCAATCAATGACGCAGGGGATGATGTCCCACTATCTCCAGGAAACCGCCCTCGTAGTGATATCGACCCGAATATACTCTGAGGAGTGCTAGAAATTTTTATTCATCCCCTGCTTAGATAGATCGGAGTTTCCGAACAACTTAAAGACCTGGGAGATGATGTTCGATTATCCCCAATAGATCACACTCGTAGTAACACTGATCTGGATTTATTATGCGAGGTGGTAGAAATTTTCATTTATCCACCGCTTAGAAAGATCGAAGAATTTCTGCATTAATCAAATAGATTGGCACCATGGATTTTCTGAGCAACTCAATGACCGAAGGAGTAGTTTTCTGGCGATATAAGGACATCATCCGCTGTGTCACTAAGTTGTTCAAAAAATCCGTGGTACCAAACACTTTGATTAATGCGTAAATTCTTTGATCTTTCAAAGCACGGGATGAATAGAAATTTCTAGCACTCTTCAAAGGAAATTCAGATCGGTGCCACTAAAAGGTTGGTTTCCTCGAACATCATCCCCTGGGTCATTAACTCATTGAAAGAATCCTAGGGACCAACTACATTGATTACTGCAGAAGTTCTTCGATCTTCCTAAGTAGGGGATGGATAAAATTTGTTTGCACCCCTTAAGTAAATTTAGATCAGTGTGACTACGAAAGGAGTTTCCTGGGGATTCAAGAACGTCATCCCTTGAGTCAGTGAGTTGTTTGAAAAATCCGCGGTGCCAATCGTTTTGATTAATGCTGAAATTCATTGATCTTTCTGAGTAAAGGATGAATAAAACTACCCAACACACCGCAATGTAAAGTCAGGCCAGTGTCAATACAAGTCTAGTTTTTTTGGGATAGTAGAACATCATTCCCTGGGTCATTAAATTGTTAAAAAGCCCTAGTGCCAACCACTATGATTAATGTAGAAATTTTTCGATCCTTCTAAGCGGAGGATGAATAAAAATTTCTAACACCCGGCAAAGTGAATTCAGATCGATGTTACAACAAAAGCAGTTTCGGAGGCGTATTGAAACATCATCCCCTGGCTCAGTGAGTTGTTCATAAAATCCGTGTTGCTAGTCACTTTGATTAATGGGGAAATTCTTCGATTTTCACAAGCAGGGGATGAATGAAAATTTCTAACACACCACAAAGTGAATGTATGTCGGTTTCACTACGGGGGTAGTTTCCTGGGGATATTATAAAATCATCCATACAGTTATTGAGTTGATCAAAAAATCCCTCATGCGAACCACTTTGCTCACTGCGGAAATTTCTCGATATTTCTTCAAATAGGATCCCTAACAATTATTTCACAGTAGTTTCATTTTGGTCGTGCTTTTTAAAGTAGTCCTTACAGGGTTGACCCCTATGAATATTCGTCGCGCAACACTGTGTCATAATTTGTAAACTCTCAAGATTTCTTAAGTGTGCTAGTACAAGTGCCTAGCTGAGTTGTACAAGTCGCCTTTCTTCGGTAGGAGTACAGTGCGCACTCACATTAGCGATTAGGAGCCTCTGACTTCAAATTTGGTGAGAAAATCTGGGCCAAATGTTGATGTGTAGAAGTAAACTCTTTCGCCAGAAGTTCCTGGTACCAATTGATCTACCAGCGTACAAGTGTTTTATGCCCGTCAGTGCTTTATTCACCTCTTTGCTGAAGAGGCGCGATATGTTAGCGAGAAACTGTTAATTTCCCCTGACCAATCCAGCCCAGTTAATCTTTTTGTTCACTTGATGCAGGCACCTTTTGGTCTTCTGATCTATCGTCGACTACACCCTTCGATTTGGATCGGCCAAAACTCTCACCGCTTAGGATGTACCTGAGTGTTAATGTTTCTCCTTGTTCTGAAATCCCCATCATCTCTCGAGAATGCCTGATTTCCGCGGTTGTTATAATGCCGCTTCCACTTCTTCATCCGTGGCTTGTTTTTGCAGCGGTGGGGGAAGCGTTCCGCGTACATATTCTGTTTGCAAGAAGTTGTCACCACGGTTTCACAATGCCTGTTACGAAACGTGCAAAAGCTCTGGGTATTTCTGGCATCACAGAGTGTGCAACCGCGCCATGTAACCTCTGCGATCAGGGATAATTCTGTCATCGTATCAATCCAGCAAGTCATCAGTGAGTCGTTCCGCCCACTCAAGACGTCGATCGTCTCGCCGATGCGTCATCCTCTTTCCATCCAAATTATTTGTAGCACCCTGAACTCTAGGACGACCGGCACTGTTTACCGACCCATTGTCGGGTGCTCTGGGCCTTCAATCATTTTTTATATCATTGTCAATTAGGTAAGGCGTTGTCATATTTTTCCCACGAGCAGCTAGGAAAATGGTGCGTCCGTCGTTGCACAGCCCTGCATGCAAGGGGTTGGGGAGTTTTCCTTCGGGACCATCCTTGGACAATTGTCCGCGACTGCTCTTTAACTTCTGTAATCTCATTTAGCATAAACCCTAGTACAGACACCCTGTATCTGCAACCTGAGGACGCATCTAGTGGCTTTGTCATAGGTCCTCTGATTCGATTCCGAAGGAATCGAACACATGTATCTTTTTTTTTTAGGAGGGAAAATTGGCCATGAGACACCTTGCTGTTTGCTTAGTGTGAACTACTCTATACGCCGCTACCCATCGCTCGTTAGACTCCAGCAAGCCCTCTGTCATATTTTTTCAGCGAATGTTTTACCCGTTTCGCTTTTAAATTCATCCCTAACTTCTACTTATCTCACGCATGTGAACAGTGTGTGTTCGACGTCGTCTACTTCCTTGCAGTAAGGAAATCTGTCAGTAGCCGATCTCCTGCACGCGAAGAAGTAGTTTCTAGAGCAACTATTTTCCGAAAGTGCCTGTGTCAGAAATTGATTAGTTTCTCCATGCCAGCGCTCTTTCCATGCTTGGATATTTCGGATTAGGTGCCATCTCCACCGTCCGTGAGTGCCTCTTGTCTATTTATCTTAACCCTTGGTCATGAGATCATCTTCCATAGTGTCGGGCCCAGCACCGATCCTTGCGGGACACCGCTCTTCACTTTCATAGCTCTGCAGGTGCCTTCCGGCTCCAGGAATATCCCCGCTCTCCGAGAGGTACGAGGTTACTAGGTTTATTAGGCTCTCTTCTATACCACTTTTCCTCAGATCATCGAGGATATTCTGCGATGATACACTGTTGAAAGCGTTCCTCACGTAAATGTTCATTACCGCGCAAAATCGTCGACACTGTTTAGCGAACTTGGCTGCCTGCTCTGCGCTGGCCACCACTTCTTTGATGGCATCGACTGTTTGCCAGCCGTCCCTGAACGAACTGGTTTTCCGCTGGACCTCCGGTCTGTGCTTGTTCCTCTTTCAATCTGATAATTACAAGTTGTTCATACAGCTTTTCTTTGACGTCCAAAAGAGATATTTGTCTGTCAGAACTGGGCTTTTCCATGGGTTTGCTCACTTTTTTCAACAGTACCAGCCTTAATCTCTTCCAACTCTTCGGGAATTCTCCTTTTTCGGCTGATTGGTTATACGCTTCAAGAACATACTCCGGTTTTCAGCGTGCCAATTGTTTTATTATCTACGGTGGTATGCGCCCTGGCCTTGCTGCTATGTTATTCTTTAGCTTCGCGGATACCACTTCTAATTCCCCTACGGAGAAGCCTTCAAATGCCGCGTCACTAGCTCGCCTGAAGTCTGCTGGCTCATGCACTGGAAATATATGTTTCGCAACATCCTCAGTATTCTTTATGGTCATTTTTGGCTTGGCGGAGTGTCCATAGCTCGCTTCTTTATTATCTCATAGTCTTTTCCCTCATTCATCTCTGTCTACTTCACCATGCACAGTATTACAACCTTTCTTCTTTGCCGCTTTAATGCTGCTTTGAAGAGCTTTCTTACTAAGCACGTACTTCCCCACAGTAGCTGCTCCACCAGTAAATAGCTTGGCTTTCGCCAAATTTATTGCTTTTGTGCATGCACTTTCTGCAAAGTATATCCTTCCTTGTGTTTCAACCTAATTTTTCCCTGATTCTTCCGCAAGGGTCGTGATTTTTCCACCACATCGGAAGTGATGTAGTCGTGATCACTGAGGGATTCTCTTTCACTGACTTCCCAACGTCTTATCCTGTTGCTAACTATAGTGGCTGCCGTGGTCAGATCAAATATGGACCCATAGCCTCTCCTTACGAAGGTTGGTTTATCTTCGGTGTTTTGGGCAATCAAGTCATTTTCCTCTAGCCATTCGGTAAGTTTTTTTTCTGTCAACGGTTCTTTTCACTCCCCACTGGCAAGAGTCAGCATTGAAGTCTCCTGCAACTATCCTTCTTCGCCTCTGGATCTGATGCAGTTTAAAATTTATTGCAGGAGAGCCTCCAGTTTCTGGACATTCCTATTAGGGGAGGCATTGTAGCTGTATATTGTCAACATTCTAGTCACCACGTGAGGGAAAACCATGCCCTGCTCCATAATAGCGATGCCTGCCTTCTATACACTCTTTATTGGGTTCGCACACAAGAGTAATCGAATTGATAATTAGAATCTTTGTATAAGTACAAAATAAAATAAAAGAGCTGAACTTTGGTAAAATTATTAATTGCTTCTTTGAACTATTGAATATTGCTTACCAGTATCCTTAACACATCTCATGATTCTCAAGTGTAATGACAAATTTTAACACTAAATAATATTTATTAAATGAGGTGATACTCAATATGTGAACTATAAAAATAATGCTTTATTTTGTTTACAAATAATGTAAGATTTTTCATTTGAATATCGTGAGACAAAAATCCGTGATTAACAACAATTTCATATCCAAAAAATTATTCCATAACTTGATTTTCGGTTGAACAGTGGGTACGGAGATCAGGTGTAAAGGAATAGGGGTGAGTAAAGATGAAGGTGTAAAGGGTGAAAATAAGTTGTGTGAAGTTGAAATTAGAGCGTGCGAATTTTTGAGATTAAAGTTGTCAGAAAGGTCAAAATAGTTCCTTGGCAAGGAAGGTAAGTAAGAAGCGGGAAACGTCTCTGCACGCTAGGTAAGGTAGGATGCCGACGGTACGAAGTCAACAACTTGTCGCCAGCGGGCGACAGGTACCGGATGAACGCACAGAACAGCAAGCGTTAGTAGAAATAAGAGGGGGTAGGGCTGGCAGCGAGGTGAGTGGGGCAAAGGGTTATGTTGATGAAAGTAATGATAGAAGCGGTGCGGAGAGGTTCGAGACGCCGACCAACGAGGGGATGGCAGCGACAAACGAACCAGGCACGGGCCGTAGACGCGGGAGACTATCGAACCTACAGCGCGCTGTGGGTTCGATAGTCAACGGGCTAGGTAGAGGGGGATCGAATAGGAATTTGAATGAATGGCAAAAAGAGGCAAGCATGACCAGCAGCCAAGGGGAAGATAAAAGAAGAAGAGAGGAAGGGGACGATGGATTTGAAAGGGACAAGGACAGCAAGAAAGTTAGGACTTAACGAAAAACACCGAAAAGAGTTGGGGGAGAAGAAGAAGTGGGGAGAGTGGGATTAACTTTAGAAAGAAGAGAAAAAAAGGTATGGGATAAACTAAAGAGCATATAGAATAGACAGAAAGAGGTTGATGAACAGAGAAATTATGAGATAAAACATTTGGAAGAACGGTTAAGAAGCTTAGAAATCAAGAATGAGCATATGATGGAGGAAACAGGGAGCATGGAGGTAGTAGGAGGAAGTGATAATAAACTTGCAAAATGAGAATGAGAGACTTAAGAGAAGACTGATGTTTGTAGTAAAAATAGGAAGTGAGAAGGAAAAAGAGAGAGTTATGGAGAGGAAAAAATTATATAGAGAAAGAAGGAAAAGAATTGGAGTGGATTCAACATGGAGGGGAGGGAAAAGAAGATGGCAGATCGAGCAGAGAGCATGGGTTGAGAGAAAAAAGGGGCACATGATATGGATAGGAAGAGACAGGATATGGATAAATGGACAAGAATGGTTGTAGGACGAAGAATTAGAAGAAATAAGGAAAAAGAGAAAGTGAAGAGTGAGACGTGAGAGTAGCGTACTGGAATATGTCAGCCTTAAAAAACAAGAATGAAGGATTTTGGGGCAAGTTTAAAAAGTGAGATGTGATTATGATGAGTGAAACCTGGGCGGATGAGAAGGATTGGAAGGGGATGAAAAGGATGTTACCAGAAGATTATGTATAGACGATGCAAGAAGCAAGAAAGGAACACGTTAAAGGGAAAGGGATGGGCGGCATGGTTTCAGGCGTGAGAAGGGAATTGGCAGTAAGAGGAAGATGAGATGGGGACAGGGAGGAAAAGAACGGAATAAGGGTGAGCAGGATTATAGTTAACGAACAAGGAGATGGATTTGGGATGAAGAAAAGAAGGCCTATATAAGAAGTTCCAAACATAGGAAGACAGACTAAGAGGAAAGGAGGTTACTGGGTATGATAGGAGAGACAGGGTGGCTTATTTGTAACGGCAATACAAAAAGAGAGGAGGAAGAAGAAATCATATTTATAGGTAGGGGGGAACCACTAATAGACTACATCCTGGTGGAAGAAAGAATAAGGAATATGATAGGGGGTATGGAAGTGGGAAATGAGATATGATCCGAGCACTTCCCGCTCATAGCCACACTGAAAGGTGACGGCATAGGCGCGGCATAGGGAAAATGGAAAGAAGGGGGAAAGGAAGACGAAAATGTAAAACTGGGGGGTAGAAAAATTTTAAAATCTTAATCAAAAAATGCAAAAGTAGAATGTTAGGCGTGGAAAAGAGAAGAGAGTAGATTCGCTAATTGAAAAGCTGAAAGGAGCGATTGAGAAGGTAAAGGATGTAATAGGTACAAAAGAAGAAGGAGAAAGGGGTAAGAGAGGCTGGTGGAACGAGGAATGTAGGGAGAGTACAAAGAGAATGAGAGAGTGTGTCAGAAAATGGAGGAATGTGGAAATAGTTAAGGGGGAGTACAACAGGAGAAAAAGAGAACATGAGAGGCTGCTGAGTGAGAAAAGGCAAAGGAAGAAGGGAAAATACAACGAGAAAGTAGAGAAAGCAATCAAAGAGGGTAGGGTGTGAGATGTTATAAATAGGCAAATAGGAGGGAGGAAGAGCATGAATGAGGAAATAGAAATGGATGAATGGACGCGAGGATGACATGGAGAACAAAGCGATGAAGTATGGAGGAGAAGGGGTTAGGGTACGGAGATGAAGGGTTTTTGACAAGGTCTGGAGAGGAAAGGGTGGCCGAAAGAGTAGATGACAGAACTGGTGACACCACTAGTAAAGAAATGGATGAGCAAGAAGGTGGAGGAGTACAGAGGGAACACACTCATGACAGTGGGTTATAAAATATATGCAGAAATACTAAGAAAAAGGATAGAGAGTCAGGTAGGAGAAGAAGAAAGTATCCCACACAATCAGACGGGCTTCAGGAAGGGAATGGGAATTATAGATAACATTTACGTACTCAACTACTTGGCAATAGAAATTTAGGGAGAAAGAAGAATAAACTAGTCGTTTTGTTCGTAGATTTTAAAGCAGTGTTTGACTCAGTGAACAGAGAAGTGCTATGGCAAGCAATGAAAGAGACGGAAATAGACGAAAGGTTGGTGGAGAGGATAAAGGAAATGTTTATAGAAACCAGGATTAGAGTGAAGATAGAAGAGAAAGAGGGGGAGGTATTCTGTAAAGGAAGAGGTCTTAGGCAAGGGTGCCCGTCGAGTCCGCTACTATTTAGTATACTTCTGTCAGACTCAGAGGAGAAGCTAAAGGAGGTAGGGAAGGAGGAACAGTTCTGGGTAATAGCAAGCTCTACTCGCTAGCGTACGCGGACGACGTGGTTCTGTTAGCAAAAGATGAGAAGGGGATGAACCTAATGATCAAAGTATTCGAAGAGCATGTGGGAGCAAAAGACTTGACGATGAACGTATGTAAGACCAAGGTGATGTACTACATAAGTAGAAAGACCGAAATAGATTACATTTGGAAGATGAACGGACAAACAGTGGAATTGGTGGAGGAGTTCTGTTATCTAGGTATTTGGTTTGAGGGAGGAAGGGGAAATGAGGTGCAGGTGAGGAAAAGAATCAAATATGCGAGTGAAGTAATGGGCCAAGTATGAAATATCAAAAAAAGAAGCTTCAAGGACGACTAAAGGATGAGGGTTTGGATGTTTGCAGCGTTGGCTTAGGCGGTGTTATGTTATGGAGTGGAGGTTTGGGGCTGGAAGGAACATAGGCAAGTGGAAAGCGTACAGGAGAGATTTCTGAGATGGGTGATGGGGGTTAGTTAGGGTTGCCCAAAAAATATATTAAGGGAAGAATTAGGAAGGGAAAAAATGTTAACCAAACAAATAAAGAGAGCTTGGATGTTTGAAGAAAAATTAGAAAAGGGAGAGGGGAGCAGAATAGCACAAGCATGCTAGGGCGAAATTCGGAACAAGAAGATGAGAGGCAATTTGGGAAATTCGAAATGGGAGGAAAAAAGGAAAAAATGAGGAGGGATTGTAGTATACGGGAAGGGGTACTGGAGCGGCAGGACATAGAGATAGTGCTATTAGTAAGGCAAGAAGAAGAGAGATGGAATAAGATTATGGATTCTAGGTACAATAGATGGTATATGATAGTCAAAGGGGTGACGGGACCAGAATATTTTCAAAAAATAAGAAAGGAATATGAATGGATTAGGACAGTACAATTTAGAATGGGAGAAGGAGTGAGAGCCGGTAGACATTGGATGGATGAACAGGAGAATCTGTGTAGAGTACGTGGATACGAAATAGAGACATGGGCGCACGTATGAGAGAGGTGTACAGGAGAGGAAGATGGAAAGTTAAGTGTGGAAGAGTGTGTAAGATGGATTTTTGGGTGAGAATAGACAGGGAGTGACATGGATGGAGATATTGAAGGAAACAAGAGAAAGCAAGGAAACAGGGCAGAGCCAAACGGTTAATCCTGTTAAAGGAAAGTGAAGAACTAAGAAGCTAATTTATTATCTTTGAAAACTATGATTTTATGGTAAGCGGAAATGGAAGCCCTGAAAGATCGCTCATTTTTAGATTAAATTAGAATATAAGCAGTAGTTAAGTTAGAATATGGATGAAATGTAAACATATGTGAAGGGAGCGGAGCCCCTCCAACCCGTAAAAGGAAGAGATTGAATATACAT
>JAUMHM010132921.1:0-18622 GCA_032362435.1 Melikaiella ostensackeni
TCTGAGATATTGATGGACATATTTTTTTCCATCAATTTTCTTTTTTGTTTATTTTCTGCAATAAATATTCGTCGGATCACAAATACGTTCAGAAAACTTTTATTGCTTTTGAGCTACTCTAATGAAATGCATAAGCAATTTTTGTAAAATATTAAATGCATAGGTAATAATCGGGAATTAATCAAATTTACGTAATTGCGAATATCTCGCAAACCCTATAAATGCCAGAGGCGTACCACACAGATTCTGAATCAGGAGATAATCGTGCATCAGAATCATCAAAGAAACTGACTGTGGACAAGTCAATTTTTAGGCTAAACCAGTCATCCGATTTGGACGTTATTTTTAAAAATTGAAGTGTATTAAATTTCGCATCGTTACAACGGAGGACACTCTTGAAAAATTTCAAACAAAATTAACACTTTTTTTATTTTTCAAGACTGCTATTTGGTGAAAAAAAATTATTTTACCAAAAATGGTCCACGTAAACAGCAAAAACTCATTCAAAATGAATTCCAGTAGTATTAATTTAATAAAACAAAAATTTAAATTGTTATAAACAAATTAGTGAACAAAAATAATATATCTTCTTTATTTGCTACATTTAAATGCACTTAACCAATATTTTCAGGAGGAAATGGAAATAAAATAATGTTAACTTAAAATTAGACGGCGTTAAACATCAATTTATAATTGTTTATAACAATTCAAGAAACAAATTAGAAATTAAGGCATTTTTAATTATACAGATTTAGCTTTTCCAACAGAATTAGCTATAAGTATTTCACCAATGACCTTCTGCTGTGATGCTTTGCACTGCAACAACAATCGTGTATTATTTAAACAAATTTCACAAACAAATGCATTATTTTGCCATTTTTGGGTATATACGTTTCGTTTCTTCAGCAAAATCTGTAACTATGTAGAAGGCTGCCAATGTGTCTTGCTGTTATACTTTACACTTTGGAAACAATTGTTTCAACAACAAACAACTGATGCCTAAGTGTAAACTAAAACAGCATGACACATTGGCAACCTACTAGTTATTGATTCTGCTTAAAAAACGAAGCTTATCTATTGAAAAATTGCCAAACAGTACCATTCTTTATTAAATTTGTTCAAACAATATACAATATCATCCAACTGCAAATTATTAAAGCAAAAGGCCATTGGTGAAATATTTACAGCTGATTCTGCTAAAAAAAAAAACGAAACTGATTTATTGAAAAACAGCCAAGCATTGCAATTGTTTATTAAATTTGTTTACACAATACATAATAATTATCTAACTGCAAACTGTCAGAGCAAAGAACCATTTCTGATATGTTTGTAGTAGATTCTGTTGAAAGAACGAAATTTCTTTATTGAAAAATGCTCAAATAATTAATTTGTCAACTAAATTTGTTCAAACAATAAACAAGTGTTGTCTAAATGTAAAGTATAACCGAAAGACACAATAACAACCTACCATGTGTTTATTGATTCTGATGAAGAAAACGAAACGTATTTACTCGAAAATGGCCAAATAATGCATTTGTTTATTAAATTTGTTTAAATAATACACGATTGTGGTTGCAGTGCAAAGTATCACAGCAGAAGGTCATTTGTGAAATACTGAAGCTAATTCTGCTGAAAAAGCAAAATCTATCTAATTAAAAATGCCTTAATTTCGTATTTGATTATTAAATTGTTATAAACAATTAGAAATTGATGATAAACAGCTTCTAATTTCAAGTTGACAATCGCCTACGTTTCATAGAGTCACATTAGTTGAAGATATTTCATCATGATATAATAAACAAAATAATTTGTTATAAACAAATTATTTGCTTAAAGTGTGTTTTCTATATTTTTTAATAATTTTACGTTTTTTAAAGCTATATTGCAAGAAATTTTGATGGAAACAATATTATAATGGAAAAATTCCTCTTGAGATTATTTTTGATAATATTATAAACAAATTCAATAAACAAATGCATTATTCAGGCATTTATCGACATAAAAATTCGTTTTTTTCGATGTCAGTTCTTTTAATTAGGAACTTTATGATAATTTAAACAAAATTCATAATTAGTGATGAATTTTATGATTTCTTAAAACAAATTGAATAAACAAATGCATTATTCGGTCATTTTTCGACGGGGAAATTTGTTTGTTTTTTTTCAATGCCAGTCCTTTTAAATAGGAACTTCATGATAATTTCAGCAAAACTCATAATTGGTTGATAAATTTTATGCCTTTTTTAAAACAAATTTAATTGAAAAATGCAGTATTCGGGCATTTGTCGACGGAAAAATTCGTTGTTTTCAATGTCAGTCCTTTTGATTGGGAAGTCCATGATAATTTCATCAACACTCATACTTGGTTGATAAATTGTATGATTTTTTAAACAAATACAATAGACAAATGCATTAATCGCGCATTTGTTGACGAAAGAACAGTAGAAGAAAAAGGTAATTCTACTCGATCCTGAAGCTGCAGGCTTATTAAAAGAATGAAAGTAATAAGAGACTAAAGCTAAAAGGACTGAGATTGAAAAAAAAAATTTCGTGGACAAATGCCCAAATAATGCATTTGTTTATTAAATTTCTTTTAAAAAAATATAAAATTCATCAACTAATTATGAATTTTGCTGAAATTATCATGAATTTCCTAATTAAAAGAACTGGCATTGAAAAAAACGATTTTTTTCGTCGACAAAAGCCCGAATAATGCATCTGTTTATTAAATTTATCAATAATATTAACAAAAAAAAACCTCAAGAGAAATTTTCTCCGTTTTAATATTGTTTCCATCCAATTTTCTAGTAATATAACTTAAAAAAAATGTAAAATTTTTTGAAATTATAGAAAATGCATTTTAAACAAATAATTTGTTTATAAACATATCTTTTGTTCATTATATCATGATAGGACACCTTTAACTAATGTTGCTCTATGAAACATAGGTTATTGCAACAATTTTCCTATTATTTACGAGCACCGGGATCGTCAAATAGAAAAAAATGGCCACACCAGTGAAAAATCAAGATGTTTATAAAAACGAATTATGTCATAAAAATATCTATTGTTACAAATATGTCGAATATTTGAAACGACTTACCATTCTAAGGAATAGGATTTAAAGAATAAAAAATATTAATAAAGTTGTAGAATAAAAAAATTCATTTGTGTGATCAAATAATCAGGACAAATAATCAACAAATACTTAGGAATAAATAGTGACTATATAAAATACATATTTAAAAACGAATAAAAATACTACAATTTGGAATGCGGTACTTAAATAAAACTTAAATTTGAAAACATTTATATACAACAATATTTACTAAGGAATAAATAGAGTATAAATAAAATACATGTCTATCAACGAATAAACACTACAATTTGGAATACGGTATTTAAATAAAATTTCAATTTAATACAATTTATATACAACAATATTCACATGGGAAAATATAGAAAATGAATAAAATACATATATGTAATGAATATATACTGCAATATTTGGAATACGGTGTTTAAATAAAATTTAAATTTGAAAACATTTTTATGCAACAATACTTACTTAGGAATAAATAGAGAATGAACAAAATACATATTTATAAGCGTAAAAAAATATGTACTAAAATTTGGAATGCGGCATTTAAATAAAATTTGAACTTGAAAACAATTATTTACATGGTGTGATTTGCAAATTCAAGTTGTAGCAGCTTTGTCCGTTTCGTTTGCTCCAAGAAAGTTGGTCTTCTTTAGGTCAGCAATTTTCACTTAAGCAAATTGTTGTATACCCCATAATTCCCGTTCTTCTCGAAAACATTCAAGTATTTACATTCTAAAAGACTTAAACTTTAAATCTCAACGTAAGTGAAAATTGCTGACCTGAAGCAGACCAACTTGAAGCAAGAGAAACGGGCAAGTTACTACAACTCAAATTGCTTAAATTCGTAAATTACACCATGTAAATAAATGTTTTCAAATTTATATTTTATTTAAATGCCGTATTCCAAATTGTAGTATTTATACGATTATAAATATGTATTTTATTTATTCTGCTATTTATTCCTAAGTATAATAAATATTGTTGTAAATAAATGCTTTCAAATGCAGATTCACGGTAGCGACCTTTTGTGGATTGTCGGCGCAATTCTCAGTCGATTTCAATTAAACTTGGTAGCTGACTGATCAACCTCAAACGAATAAGTTTAGGCGTGATTTTATGTAATTTCCTTAGAAACTGTGAAATTAGAACAAAACAAAATAACCATAAAAACAACCAATTTTCGACCTGTGCTCACCCCTACATCCTAATCTATCGAACCGATTGGTACCAAATTTTAACCAGAAGTCAGTAGCAGCATATTTTCGATATATCTTGCTGGAATTTTCGATATCTTGAAAAGTTTTTAGAATTTTACATAATTAGTGTAAAAAATGAAAATACAAAAATGAAAAAAATGGAAAATTTTTAAAACTATTCAGGATATCGAAAATTCTTGCAATAATTATCGAGAACATGTTGCAACAGACTTCTCATTAAAATTTGATGTAAATCGGTTGAACAGATTATTAGGCTGCAGCGGTGAGCACATGTGAAAAGTTTAATTTTTTACAGCATTTTTTTATTCAAACTTTTTGCCTAATATTTGACCTATAAATCTATGGCAACATGTTCTTGATATGTATTTTTTTAAAAATCGACATGCTTAAATTTAAAACTTTAGTAAATCACATTTTATGCTGAAAAATCAATTTTTTTCACCTTTGCACTCCTCTACAATCTACATCCTATCTAAACAATTGGTGTGAAACTTTAACGAGGAGTTAGTAGCAAAAGATTCTCGATACGTCTTGCAAGAATTTTCAGTATCTTGGATAGTTTTTAAAATTGTACGTATTTAGTGTAAAAAATGAAATGAAATAAATTTAAAAAAAATACTTTATACATTATAATCATTCTTCATAAAAAAAGTTTCTAAATATGTTTTATTATGAACATATTTTTCTTAATTACTTGCCCAACTTTGATTTCACAAATTCATGTAGTATACTTGGCAAATTCTTTGCATCGCAGATGTTTTTGATGGGATTTTAATTTTATTTAAATGCCGTATTCCAAATGTTATTATTTATTCGTTTATGAATATGTATTTTATTTATTCTTTATTCTATATTATATTATATTAATTATTCTTCTATACTATTCAACAGATTTTTTTTATAACATAAATCATTCTTATAAACGTCTTGATTTTTCGCTGGTCATGGCACAAAATAAAACAATAAGTTACTTTTTTGCTTTAAAATGAAATATGTATAAAATTTTATAATTTATTTCAGTTAAACGTCAATTTCAATAATCATTTTGAACGTCCATAAAAATGAAATGCAATTGAAATTTAATACTTTTATATGTTTGCAATATTTACAGATGGCAATGCCATTCACTTTGTAAAATTATTATTGGTACTATGTGAAAAGTGTATTCGTATTAAATCATAAAAATAAGGTTTTCCTCATTGTTTATCAGTACTTATTAATTTATTAGATACTTAAAATAATCAAAAATAAATCAAATTTGTATTTTTCTTTTATTAAAAAAATTATTGTCGACCCACATAAAGTATTTTAAATTCATCCTGAATTTGTATGAATTTCATCAAATTCTTATAAATTCAGAACAATTCTGCTGAAATAATTGGAATATTTTGAATTTATTAAATTCATTTGGAATTCACCACGAATATTTTTAATTTTTTTTCATACTTACAACTCATTTCGAATTGACCCTGAATTCTTCTTCATTAATCCTAAATTCTCTTGAATTCTTTTGAATTCACTTCAATTCTACTCGATTCAATGTATTTTCCTGATTTTCTAAAGTTTTTTTAAAATTTATCCTGAAGTTTTTTAAACTCGCATGAATTCTTAGGTATTTCATCACATTTTTTTTCAAATCCTATAAATTTTTATAAATTCTCTCCAAATTTAATGAATTCAATGCATTGTTTAAATATTTTTGAATCTTGTTCAATTCACTTAATTTTTTTTTCGCCCTGACTTTTTCTGAATTTCATCGAATTCTTTCATTTTGGACTTTTGGAATATTTTCAATTTATATGAATTCATTTGAAATTAATCTTGAATTCTCATTAAGTAATTCGAATTCTTTTGAATTGTCTCGATTTCAAATTCCTTTGATTTTTCTAAAGTCTCTCCAAATTTAATGGATTCAATGAATTTTTTAAATATTTTTGAACCGTGTTCAATTCACTTGAATTTTTTTAAAATTCGCCCTTAATTTTTATAAATTTGTTCGGGAAGGACACTAAATTTTAATTCTAATTCCATTCAAAACAAAATAGGAATTGTAAAGAATTTGAATGATAGGACCTCTTAAATTATCTTATCCAAAATTTCATGAAAAGAATATTGAATTATGCAAACAGATTCTTTTCTGAACCATTATCCGATTGGCTGTATTGACAAACATATGCATAACAGAATTGTTCAAATTAAGAGTAAACGCGATAATCATAACAAAAACATTATACTGGATTACTATAGATTCAATACGGTTGTCTTACTTTATTTTGGAAAAATCTCAAGTACCTTGAAATCAATGTTAGGAAAATTGGGCTCACATGCGATACATAGAGTTCCATTCAATAGTAAATTGTGCTACAAGTTGAAAAAGAGAGAGATTCAAGACGAGTGTGAAGTTAGCCACCCTCGCTCCGCTCGGGTGTCCATCACACGAGTTTTAAATCGTCGCTTTTTTAACATGCTGGACACGATACTTTTTCTATAATTTGTTTAAAAAGTGCTAGTTTTTACCTGTTTTTTTTTGTTCAAAAAGGAGGCGATTTGTTGTCGATTAATGCAACAATAACAATGGCAATCATCAAAACTATAGCAATAATATTATGGCCGTAACAGTAAGTTGGTAGCAATGTTTGGTCAGGAACATTAGGAGTTGTGGAATTAGATACAACGCAATAGTTGGGAGTTCACCTTCATTCACTGAAGCAGGCCACAGGGTTTATTCAGTATTTCGCACTTTATTTACTATTTTCACTGTGCGTCGCTTTTTTCGCTGCGCCCGGCTACTTTTTTCACCGTTGCCCGGAAAAGTCGACACTGCGCGTGCGCCACATCATCGACAACAAATCGATCACTTTTTACACAGAAAACAGGTGGAAAAACTAGCACTTTTTTGCGAATTATAGAAAAAATTAATTTGATTATAAAACTGGGTAAATATGAATATGAGAAACTTGATAAACAATGAATGATTTACAAATTTAAATGTAGACAATGTGATGCTGTTTATATGAAACAAACATAGAGGTCACTTAGAACAAGAAAGGAGGAACATGAAAATAATTTTCATAGAAGTGCAAGATATTCGGTCCTTACAAAACATAGACTTACACATGGGCATGACTTTAATTGGGATGATGTTAAAATTTTATATCATGAGGAAAATAAAAAAAGAGAGTGTATGGAAATGCTATTTATAAAGAGAGAAGGTAACAAAGCTATTAATTTAAAAAGAGATCTTTCGGGATACAACAAAATTTGGGATGGAGTCATCACTGTAAAAACAGGGAATGATTTTAGGGCTAATTTCAGATATTAAAATAAGACTCAGAATAAAACAGTCTCAAATGGTACTGAAATGAGACCACTGGTGGCATCCCAGAGTCATTTGTTTTACATAGAAAATAACAGAATGAAGTTATCCTATCAAAAACAGGACTCGCAAAAAATTATACCGTAAAAAAAAGATCTCTAGTTTTTACAGTGACTGATTGGATACATTGACTGTAGTTTTGTCAGAATTTTGCCTATGTGCAAATCAATTTTCAATTTAAGAATGAAATGACTGCCTTTAGTTTTTATTCAGAATGTTTGCCTGCGTGAAAATTATTTTCAATCAAAAAATAAAATATGTACCAAAATAACAATTGTTATCAGTTATCTCTGTTTTATTTTCAGGTAATAATGGTTTTCTAATCTAATAATATTTTCATTCTTTGTACCGCTTGTTTTCCCATAAATTACCCCTGATGAGGAAGTCTAAATTGGCTTCGAAACATGTTGGCCTCCAGTAGTATAAAAAAAAATTCTTTTTGTTGTACATTTATCTCTAATGAACCGAAAAAGCGGGTAGTTTCAAAGTCCATTTTTGATTTGTGAACTTTTTCGGTGTTGTAGATTTCATTTCGATCTTTAAGAAAAAAAAATGAATGAATGTATTCGAAGATTATTATTATTAATGTAGTCAGAATTTGGTTCTCATTCCAAATTGTGTAGCCTTTAGATTACATTTTTTTTTAAATATCAAGCTTCCAAATTCTCAGACTTTCGAATTAGTTTTTCTTCTTCTTTATTTATTGAAGGTTCTTTTTAAATAGATTGAGCAAACCGTTCAATAAATAGTCTTTCACAGCAGGCAGAACTCTAAATTGATAAGCTTCGCCAATAAAGATGACATTCCACTATCGATTTTTAATACAGGACCAATATGGTCGAATTTGGATTAAAAGTCAGGTGACCTGATTATTGACCTAAGAACTCCCGCTGGTTTCGCCCGCATTTGAATCGGTCAGCCCGCACTCGGGCGATTTCTATTTCAGGAGAGATGCGAATTCGAGCGACCACATGCATATACTCGTATGTCTGTCCTCCTATTAAACTGGAATACAAGTGGATAGTGAACACATTTCCAGAATTTAGCGTTTTTGAAAAATTACAGAAAATTCCACAATTTAACTTGGAAATAGCAATAAAAGCAGCCGCCTGTGTTTGTACAAACAGGATCAACGATATCCGACCATATTTCCCCCTCAAGCAAAACGATGTTTTGTTTACACGTCTGTCGCATTCAGGGCTGCCACAGACTAATGTATTTGAAAAAAGTGCAAAAAGTCTAATTTAAGTTGAAAAGTAACTAAAAGTGACTAATTTTGAACACAAAAAGTGACCAAGAGTGACTACTCTTTACACAAAAAGTTAGATGAACTTCTATTGCTGAATTCGGGAGTAAATACCAATGTCACAATTGCTATAATTAATTTTGCAAGTAATGTTCCGACAAATTGTATAATTAATTTTATTACCAGTTAAATACGAGTCATTTCATTTTATTTTGCCGAAGTCGGTTGCATTATAGAATAGAGAGAAACTCAAATTCTTTAATTTTTAATTCTTTAATTTAATTTTTAAATAGTTAGCCAATTTCAACTCTTTTTTTTAATTGTGCCACAGCCGCACTGAATCTGAATGGATCATTCCTTTTTGCAGATCAAATTTATACCCTCAGATTCAGTGTGATGCTTTGCAATAGAAACTAGAAAACCAGAAAATCATAAATTAAAAAAATTTTAATTTTAATATTGAACAGAATTTTCATAATATAAATTACTTTGTAGTTTCCATACATAAAATACTCAAGACTTTCTCTTCTTTTTTCATAAAATCTGAAATGAGATGGAGGAATGTGACTAAAGTGATCTTTTCCTTTTAAAAAAGTGACTAATAGTGACTTGAAAAAAAGTTACTAAAAGTGATTTAAGTGACTGTGTGGCAGTCCTGGTCGTATTACCTGCTTAAAAATATGAGTCCAACTTCCGATAAAACATTACAATATACAGGCTTCGAAGTGCTGGAACTACAAAAAGTATCAAAAAAGTACCTTTCTGAAGAAAAAAATATCCGCAAAAATAAAATAAAAAAATAGTGTAAAAAATACTTTAAGCTCAAAAAAAAACGAATTTAAAAGGAATTTCTTTCATACTTTTCTATATGAAAGACTGCATCTAACAAGGCGATGATCAGAGTTAAGATTTTTTCTAAAATCTCATAAATTCCTTACTGAGAATCCACTGGATGAATATCAATTTGCCAAATCATTATTTGTCAATGGCGACTCGTTTTCAAAAAAATCGACTTCATTCATAAAAATATTCTTATGGATTGAAATGTTTATTTATTAAATTCTCATGTAAAATTATGTGAATATAATATTTTTCTGCCAGAAAAAACGAATTTTCAAGAAATACATTAATTTTCAACCAAAGAGATGAATTTTCAACATAAATGATGAACCTTTAATGAAAAAATTAATTTATAACAAAAGGAGTTCAACTTTTAACCAAGTAGTTGAATTTTAAATAAAAAATAGTTGAATTCAACCAAAAAGACGAATTTTCAACAAAATAGTTTAATTCTCAACCAAAATAGTTTAATTCTCAACCAAAACAGATTAATTTTCAACCAAACAGTTGAATTTTTAACCAAGAATGATGACTAGAAGAAATATCTACCAAAAGAAATGAAGTTTCAAACAAAAGAGAAAAGAAATTTAACAAAAGAGTTGAGTTTTTAACCAATAAAGATTTTTCAGTTAAGAAAAAAAAACAATATCAACCAAATTGTTGAAGTTTCAAGCTAAAAAGACGAATTTTCTATAAAGCTATTGAATCTTCAAGCCAAAAGTATGAATTTTCAACAAAAAAGTTGATTTCCAACCAAGGTGATAACTCAAGAAAAAAACCCGTGACCCGTTTTTGAAAAAATCGACTTTTTTCAAAAAAATTTCTTTTATTAAATGAAAAGTTTATTTGTTAAGTTCTCATGTCAAATTATCTAAATATGACATTTTAAACACTTGTTTTTAATATAAAATTGGCATTTTCTTGAATTTTCAACTGTTGAAAATTTAAATATTAAAAATTGAAGAAAACTTAATTTTAAACAGTTGAATTTTCAATTGTTGAAAATCGAAGAAAAGTAAAAATTAAATGTGTATATACTACGCCTTCTCATTTTACATTGAAAAAAGTAGCAAAAAAATAGCCCCGTCTGAAAAAGTATTAAAAAAGTAAAAAAGTGTGGAACTTCGAAGCCTGAATATATGAGCCATACCTGTACTCATATTTCTCTCTTCGGAAACTAATTACCTGTCGACTGAATAATATTTACAAGGTTGCTGCAAAAGTCCGGTTTCAAAATTCCATAATTTTTAGAGGTCTACTTTTGAAAAAATTTCAGGGGTGTACTTCGGAAAAGCGCATACCTCCGATTGATTTGAAACTTCGTATGCCTATGTATTTTGACACGATGATCGCGAATATGATAGTGAAAATTGGCACAAATTCGATTTTCATGGTAAAAACCATGAAAGCCCCATGCAAATAATGGTTTTTTGCTTTTATCTCAGTAAATAATGGAAATTTTTTAAAAAGCTTAAAACAAAAGTTGTAGATCTACTCAAAATACACCTTTTATATACCATTAAGTTTTTCTCAAAAATCAATATTTTTCGAGAAAAGTAGGAAAACGTTAGTACAAAGTGTAGAGTTGCTTGGAATAAAACTTGTGGCACTCCTCGGAATGGTCACCGAATCAAAGTAGGTCAATATCCCTAAACTTTCCCAACGTTTCGTGTGAGGAGGCACCCTTGTGACTGGTCACAGAAATAAATTAGGTCACAATCCCTACCCCTTTCCAACCTGTTTTGGCGGAAAGGCACCCCTGTGGAACTCTTTTGCATTTTAAACTTTTAAAAATGAAGCTTAAAAAATTTTTAATTCAGAAATGTTGTGTTCAAACGCTCAATAATGTACACATATAAAATATAAGCTTTCAACACTTTTTTAATTGAAGAATTTTAAATTAAATACCATTAATCTGCAAAATTTAAAATTTCATAAATTCAACAGTTCAAAGATTTCTGGTTGAAGAATATAAATTGATTTTTTTCAACTGTCAACTTTTTAAATTAGAAGTTAAATTAATTTAATTTTTAGGCCCCAAAAATTAATAATTTTGCAGTTGTTATCTAAGCATCAAAATTCAACACTTTCATTCACAAATTAAAATTTTTTTCAACTGCAACAATTAAAATTGTAACGTTTAAAGTTTAAATTTAGCACTCTGCAATTTTTACGACTCAAGGCTTTCTATTTCAAACAATTCAGTTTAAAATTGTTTAGTTTTGAACATTTTATTAATCAACTTATTTTAAATTAACAGTCGAATATTGCTCGAGATTAAAAAGTTGTTACTTTTTCAGTTAAAAAAGTTTTAATTAAATGATTTGAGAATGGAATATTTTAGTCTGAAACAATATTTGAATAGAATTTGAAATCGAATAAAAGTGTCTAATTACTTTGTTTCATGAAGAAGTGTGCAGTGAATGAACTTTATTTTCTAATCAAAATTTCCTGTTATCTAAGCTAATATTTTAAAAGAATGAAAAATGAACTTCAATGTTTATTTAAAATATTATTCCTTAGTCTATAAATATTATCAAAATTCCTATTTATTTATCGCAGGCTTTACAGTCTTTACCCTATTCCCCTATTTACCACTTTTTCTCGTTTTTTCACTTAAGTGCGAACTGAATAATTAGAACCCAATAAGAAAATCCAACTATTTTCGGTTGAAAGTTAATTATTTTTGGTTGAAAAGTCCACTATTATATTTTTGGATAAAAACTTTAATATTTGATTGCAAATTAAACTTTTTTGTTGAAAATTCATATTTTCGGGTTAAAAATGTAATTGTTTTGAGGAAGATTCGTCTTTTTTACTTGAAATTTTTTTTCTTCCTGTCTGAAAAATCTTTCTTGGTTGAAAATTCAACTCTTGGTTGAAAAAACAACTCTTTTGATGAAAATGCAACTATTATCTTTTTATTTTCTGTGGTGGAAATTTATATTTTCTGGTTGAAAATTCGTTTTTTTTTTTGGTTTGAAAATTCTTGTCTTTTGGTAGAAATTTCATCTTTTTTGGTTAAAATTGCAACTGTTTGGTTGACAATTAATCTGTTTTGGTTGAGAATTCAACTATTTTGATGAAAATTCATCCCTTTTGGCTGAATGCAGCTATTTTTTGTCTAAAATAAAAATATTTTTTGGTTGAAAATTCAACTAGTTGGTTGAAAGTTAAACTACTTTGTTAAAAATTCATTTTTTTGGTTGAAGATTCACCTCCTTGGTCGAAAGTTGAACTAATTTTTTGAAAATTCATTTATTCGGTTAATGATTCGTCAATTCATCTACTGCCCGGGGACTGACGAAGTGGGCGCAAAAAGTTATTTCGCACCCGCTTCGTTTCCAGGCGAAATAAGCCACTTTTCACACACTTTACATGCACGTTAAGACACACTTTCGGTGCACGTTGGACAAAAACTAACTTACCAAGAGTCAGTTATCCAATTATTATTAATCAGTGTAAGCCCTGGTAAAAAAAAAATTACGACAAACTACAGAGTTCTATGAAAACGTCGTTTTCAGTGTAAAAAATTATAGATTTCTTAATAGTTTGGCATAAAACCACGCATCAAAAATTTTCTACAATTTTCTATGAAAAAGTTACCCTTGTAGAAAGCTATAGGTTTTCGAAGACAATTTTTCCAGAGTATTTATATTGTCCAAATTGCATTAAAATTTTTTAAATTATAAATATGTAAATGTATATATTTTCGTAAAAATTCTTAGAAAATTCAATTGAAATTCATAATAATTTTCGTACAGATTCATAAAAAAATCAATTTGCAAATTTAAAATTCGCCGTGAAATACTAAAATAATTATTATTGAGATTTTGAAGTAGGTGCTCATAAAAAAATCCAGTCATTTTTTCAAAATTCCATGACTTTTCCAGGTCTTAGAGCTTAGAGCAACCCTGATTTATAATCCAGAAAAAATGGTTGGCGTGAAAATTGAAAATTATCAATTCCAGAACATTTTTAATTTAAAATCATTCAAATATATATTTTTTCGAAATTATTAAATTCCCGAAAAAAATTACTATTTTTATACCTGTAAGAATAATATTTTATTTTACATACGCGCATACTATATACTGTATAGTTTGAATTTTAAAAGGTCTTTTTTAAATGTTAAACTATGCACGTATGTAAAATGAAATATTATTCTAATTATAGAAAAAAATATCAATTTTTTTCGGGAATTTGAAATTTTGGGAATAAAAAAAATTATTTAAATTTTTTGGGGGGAATTTGAGGTAATTAGAAATGTTGAAATTTTCAAAATTCGGGTTTTAAAATTTCGGCAATTTAATAATTATGGAAATTGGGAGTATCCGGAGTATAAAATTCCCGACAATTTAAAATTTTGCAACTGGAAAATTTCCCAATAAGAAAATTTCCAATATTATAAAATATCTGTCACTATAAAACTGCCAACACAGTACAATTTCCGAATTATAAAATTCACGAATTTAAACAAATTGTTTCAACAATAACTAAGTAATAAATAAAAAATATGTTCATCAAATAAAAGTATTTTATTTTCTTTATTATTTATTTACTCTTAAGACAATTTTTAAATTGTTTCTATTCAAGAATTTTATAATTCAGGATTTCCGTGTGTCGGCAATTTTATTTCAGGAATTTTCTATTACATATCGCGAATTTTTTAATTCGGTAATATCATAAACTGTCGGGAATTTTATTATTCGGAATTTCGCAATTCAGGAAATTTTAAATTGTCGGCAATTTTCTAATTTCAGGAATTTTATATTTCAAATATTTTGTCTTTCGGGAATTCTTCAAGTCAGGAATTTTATATTTCGGGATTTTTCAGACGTTCTTGGAAATTTTACATTTCTAATTTTTTTTTTAGTTTCATTAACTTTCATTTCGGACTATTTTGATTTTTTTAATAAACATTTTCAGTAATTTTACTTATTTCGATAATTAGAATTTTTAGAAATTTTCATTTTCGCAGATTTTCTATTTCGGTAATTATATTTTCGGTATTTTTTTCGGCGAAATTATGTCATCCCAATATTTTAAGCATCTGATGCTCTGCAGATTAGTCCGATAATTGCCCTCCAATTAAAATCCATTAAAGTGTTTTTTACCACACCAAAAGAAAGTCTCTAAAGCAAAATGAAATAAACTTTGTGACAAGTTTGGACGCAAATAATGCGACTGTTGCCGGCATTGCAACCGGGAAAGTTATTCGAAGAATCTTATGGGTGCATAATGCACGAACTTGTATAAAGCTTTGTGGAATGTCAGATCGGTGACGTCACGAGGGTATGCGTACGTAACAAGAGAGAAAGAGAGAAGAGAGATGAATACTGTGCGCGCCTCTCTCTCACTCTCTCTCGACCTCCCAAGGTGCCTCTTTCTCTCTCATGATCCTTCGGTTATTTTCTTATCCACCTCCCACCACCCACTTTTATTTGTCCATACTAACTTAAACTACTCTTGCGATTTGCCTATACAGTACCACATTGTACACATTTACGCGCGGACCTTCACAGGGGTCGGCAGTCGCATCAAAATAATTCTCATTTGAATTCGAACCATGAATGAAGCTCGGACGTAGTCGCGATTCGCGAAGCTCGCGATTGGGCGTGGTCAAACACTCTCTCGGTTTCAGGAATCGAAAAGAGAAAACGTCATATTTATCACTACACATTGAGCTCACTTGTCCAAGAGCCACAACGAATTCGTGTTCATCAGAGACAGGCCAATCGACAGGGGAAGAGGAGGGGGGCGAACTTTTGGGAGGGGCCCGGATTTTTGGTAAAAAAACGGTAATTTTATAATAATACCTCCAAAATAAATACTATTCATCTAATTGTCAGCGCAATCCTTTACCTTGGTAGAAAGTTATGCAGCAAAATTATCATATAATTAATTTCTTTTGCTATGCTGAAAAACTTTTTCAAAGAGGAGGAAGCCCGTAAGTTGTAGCCCCCGGGCCCATATTTTTTCTCTACGGGCCTGATTAGAGGAAAACAGTAAGGGTTTCTAGTGAGTTTACTTTCCAATATGCCTATGTGACCAAAAAAGATTTTCTATCGAAAGAGATGAATTTTCAACCCAAAAAGATGAAATTTAAACCAAAAACAAAAAAACTTTTGTCCAAACAGGTGAATTAACAATTAAATAGTTAAATCTTCCAGCCATAAGGACAAATTTTTTCGAAGACAGTTGAATTTTCAACAAAAAAGTTCATTTTCCACCAAGAAAGATGAATTTTCAACCAGTTGGATTCAACAAAAAAATATGAATTTCTAACAAAATAGTTGAGTCCTCAACCAAATAGATGAATTTTCATCATATAGTTATATTTTCAACCAAAGAAGTTAATCTTAAAAAAATGTAAATTTTTCACAAAGTAGGTACTTCAACTTGCAACCAAATAGTTAAATTTTCAACCAAAAAACTGAACTTTCTACTAAGAAGATTAATATTCTACCAAAAAAGACGAATTTTCAACAAAACTGTTGAATTTTAAAGCCAAAAAGACCAGTTAACTAAAAAATAGTTGAATTTTCAATCCAAAAATATTGTTTTTCAACAGAAAATTAATTTTCTACTAAATAGTTTGATATTCAAATAAATAGCTCAATTTTAAACCAAATAGTTAAATTTTCTACCAAAATAGTTGAATTTTCAACTGAAAATACGAACGTTTAACAAAAAAGATAATTTTCAACCAAATAATTTAATTTTCTACCAAACTGTTGAATCTTTAAGCCAAAAAGACCAATATTCTATGAAATATTTCAATCCGCAGCAAAAACAGATCAATTTTTAACCGAACAATCGCACTTTTAACCAAAAAGGATTAATTTTTAACCAAGAAGATTACCTTCTACCAAAAAGACGATTTTTCAACAAAATAATGAATTTTCAACCAAATAGTTGAATTTACAAATAAGAAAAATAAATTTTTAACAAAAAAAAATCAATTTTCAACCAAAAATAGAATAGTTACATTTTCAACTGAAGAGATAAACCTTCAACAAAAAAGACGAATGCTCAACAAAAAAAGATTATTTTCAACGAAAAAGATGCATTTTTATTCAAAAAAGATTATTTTTCAACCAAGAAGATTAACTTTCTACTAGAAAAGACGACTTTCCAAAAATGAAACAGTTGACTTTTAAAACGGAAAAGATGAATTTTCAACAAGAAAGTTTATTTTTAAACAAAAATGATGAATTTTTAACCAGTTGGATTCAACCAAAAAATATAAATTTGTAACAAAATAGTTGAGTTCTCAACCAAATGGATGAAGTTTCACCATATAGTTAAATTTACAACCAAAGGGGTTAATCCTTAAAAAAATGTAAATTTTCAACAAAGTAGTTCAACTATGAACCAAATAATCAAATTTTCAACCAAAAAACTGAATTTCCTACTAAGAAGATGAATATTCTACCAAAAAAGACGACTTTTCAACAAAATACATGAATTTTAAACAAAATTGTTCAATTTTAAAGCCAAAAAGACGAATTATCTATAAAATAGTTGAATTTTTAATCCAAAAATATGATTTTTCAACAAAAAAGTTAATTTCCTACCAAATGGTTTGATATTCAAATAAATAGTTTAATTTTTAACCAAATAGTTGAATTTTCTACTAAAATAATTGAATTATTAACTAAAAATATGAATGCTTCACAAAAAAGTTAAGTTTCAACCAACTAGTTCAATTTTCCACTAAACTGTTGAATCTTCAAGCCAAAAAGACGAATTTTCTATGAAATATTTCAATCCGCAACAAAAACAGATCAATTTTCAACCAAACAGTAGCACTTGCAACCAAAAACGATGAATTTTTTAACAAGAACATTAACTTCTACCGAAAAGACGATTTTTCAACAAAATACATGGATTTTTAACCAAATGGTTGAATTTTCAAAAAAGAAAAATACATTTTTAACTAAAAAAAATCAACTTTCAACCAACAATAGAATGGTTACATTTTCAACCGAAGAGATGAACCTTCATTTTCAACCAAAAATGAAACGAATTTTCAATACAATATTAAAATTTTTAACCAAATAGGTGAAATGTTAACTAAAATTATGAATCTTAACAAAAATTTCAACAAAAGAAATCAACATTCAATCAAATAGATGAATTTTTAACCAAAAATACGACTTTTTTACCGAAAGTTTAATTTTCTACCAAAAATAACGAATTGTCTACAAAATACATGAAACTTTCAAGAATTTAGACTAAAATAGATCAATTTTCAACCAGAAAGGTGGATTTTCAACTAAAAAGTAATAGTTTGATTTTCGATTGAAAAATTTAATTTTCAACCAAAAATGAAACGAATTATCAACAAAATAGTTCAATTTTTATTTAAAAAAGATGAATCTGCAATTAAAAATTGAATTTTCAATAATAGAATTAAATTTTCAACCAAACAGTCAAGCGAATTCCGAACTGTTTCGAACCAAAAATATAATAGTAGGCTTTTCAATGAATAAAAAAAATTAACATTTAACCAAAAATAGTTGGATTTTCTTAAAGGATTCTTTTAATTTAGTTCGCATTTAAGCAAGAAAATGAGAAAAAGGGAAAGTTTCTTGTAAACAGGGGAAAGAAGAATTCTTTAAAAAAGAGAAATAGGGAAAAGAGTATAAAGCTTCAAATATAAAAGTGATTTTCCAATTTATTAAGTTATCGTTGAACTGTACCATTGCAGGGCCATCTTTCGCAAAAGTTGCAAACTTTATTAAAGTTTATTAATTAAGTTTCTTAAATTTATGATTTAATTTTGTTCGTAACGTTACTTCCACTAAACCCCCGCCCATGTTACCAACCGTAGTT